>JNEY01000846.1:0-12262 GCA_020875895.1 Aphelenchus avenae
CGCCTTGGCCTCCCTATCCTCGCCGGGCCTTCGGCCCGGCGGCGGGGGGGGGGGGCTAGCTACGTCTATACAGCTGCCGAACACTAGTAATTTCCAAGGCAGTTCCGTGGTACTATCGATAGCTTCTTAATTCGGACAAAATAGCCTCCTTCTCACATTGCGTATGACCCGCAAGTTTGCAGGGCTCTCCTCTGTCCCAACTTCGCATTTCGAGCACATGTTTAGCAAATGTTCTCAACGGCTAGTGCGTTACCACGAGCACCTTCCTTCCGCTGGCTTCGTCATTCCAGTGAGCATCCATCCCGCTTGCGGATCACCTTCCTATTGATGGTTTTCGTCCTCTGCTGATTACAGTTTCCTTACCCTCTACAAGGCTTTTCCCAGGCCTCGAAAATGCTGCGTAAAAGCGCACGAATACCAAAGGCCAAACAAACGAGGGAGGTTTTGCTTCCAAGCCCAGCGTAGATCGGCGAATCAATAGCACTTCACAGCCAACTCGTCCAGGGTTTACTATACTCCTGAGGTACTTACTAAAAGATGACCGCTCAAAACTTACCGGATGTGCTCGTTACAATTTTGCCTGTACGATTTTAACGAACATCGACCTTTCTTCAGGCGCCGGCTGATATTTTCTTCGATTTTTAAGAAAGGATCTAGCGCTCCGTCTTAATCCATTGAATTTGTCGTTGCAGCTGCAAGGAACCAGGTTTCTGATACGCGAAGAGGCATTGACCCGCAAGTACACCCAACTTCTGTTTGTTGTATAATCCCCCTGTTCGAGAGGCCAGCGTTTTTGCTTCAGCCTAATCGATATGCTGCTAGCAGTGACCTAAAAACCTTGGATGGAGAATATATCTCGGCGAGTATTTGGATTACAGATTTTACGTGTTAAAAAATTTCCGACGAGCCACTAAGGTTGAACAATTTTTGCTATGATTGAACCGTCGCTTTTTTCTCGGTGTATTATTTGTCGTCGCGGACTTCTGCAACATAGGAGTGTACTTCCAGGTTTTGCGAACTCGGAATGCACATTTCTATCGAACGTTAACGAGCAAAAAATTTGTGTAAATTTATAAGTCATTGAGGAGACTAATTGACCAAGTGTTTATGTCCCTCTAGCTTATGGAAGCAAGCGCTTTTTATACGTCCTCTGAAGAAGTTCCTCATCGAACAGGTTTTCCGCTCTTTTTTTAACTCATTTAACAAGCAACGACCTTAGCGAATTACTGCGAGATCGTACAGGTTTTGAAGGTTCATTCATACATTTCCGTTTTTCATTCATTAATTTTTACATTCCCTGGCTACCGTTGTGGTAAGGCCTGGAATTACTCTCCGAACCCGAAGCAAAAGGGGAACCTCCGTTTTATGTCCCGCCACTCCCGAAGCCGATATTTTCGAAGAGGCGACTCTTTAACATTTCCGACTTTGGACACCTCAGCACGTAGACGCAAAAAATCTGTGCCATAGATTTTCGAAACAGTTGTCGGGAAAGGCAATACCAGCGAACGCGAAACCCACGGAAAACTTGACGTGCCGCTTGAGTTTGTACGCTACACTGAACCACTAAAGACGGAAAAGAGGATTGCCACCGGATATTTTCTTACAAAAAGGATTCAGAAATCATATCCGCAACGGAGAATGACAAAAAGGCGTAAAAACTGGCCGTAAATGAGACGTGCATTATATACTTTACACTTGGAATAACGAAGACGAATCACGCTAGCATGAACATCAGGTTTTTCGCCCATTTAAATGTCGACGTATTGGTGAACCTAAGGAATTTCCGTGCTTTTGTTGCAGCTATGAAATAAGTGCTTAGCAGCCTTCCTTTTAAGCCTAGGTGCCTGTGAACACTAACTGGGTGCTTTATTCGTCGGCTGTTGCCGAAGCGCGACAGAAACTGGCTTTAAAATACCATTTGACCAAGAAACAACGCGGCGCAAGGTAATCCTTTAACTATAACCTGTTTAAATTTTATGTCGTTCTTATCAGGTCATGAAAACGTTCAGGTTTTGCCGAAAGATGGCTCAGCGCCGACGGGCCGAGCTTTCAATTTGTAATTTTGTTCCAAGATGCATGTTTGTTTTACCGCGTTGAAAAGACTGGAAGCCAAGCGCACAAAACCGCCTAATTATGTTGTTATCAAAAGACGAGGAACGATGTACTTTGAACACGAACAAAGACAATTTTTCGCATATTCCAAAAGCGCGAAGATTCTGTGTTTTGTACACTTTTTGTTATGACGCAGTCACCGCTTTTATCTCGGTGTATACTATTGGTTGTCGCGGACTTCTGCAAATAGGAGTCTACTTCCAGGTTTTGCGAGCTCGGAATGTACATTTCCATCGAACGTTAAGGAGCAAAAACGTTTGTGAAAATATATAATCATTGAGGAGGTACTCCATCAATCTGAGACCCTTGCGGTTGCTTAAACACAACTGGGACCAAAGAATGTGGTCTACATTCGCAAATATATTAACTAGAGATTTTACCCTCGACACGTTTACGAAAAGGCATTCTCACGCGCAGTCCTAAAATGAATCCCTTACTTAAAATACAACCAAATGCCTCGACGAATGTGTAGATTTCAGGTTTTGTTACACGCGTAAGTTTGCTAAATTGCTAATTAACGAATACCTTGTCGCGTATTTCGTTGATTTTTTTAACGTTTCCGAATAAGTCCGATTATACGACGATTCGCGGAACGACGATTCGCGGAACGACGACTCACCGAAGAAACGACGATTCGCGGAAAAAAATCGCGACGTTTCGCGGACGACGATTCGCGGAAAAAATCACGACGATTCGCGGACGACGATTCGCGGATCGACCCTATAACCAAATGTTTTCGGTGTTCCTAAGCCTAAGCCTGACCTAATCTGCTAAGCCTAAGCCTCAGCCTAAGCCTAAGCTTGCCGGCGCTTCGCGCCGCGTATGGGTTCGATACATTACTCAGCCGGGTGAATAGCATTTGAAAGCCTTCCGTACCTGGACTGATATCTCCGCCACGAGTACGCCGTGCACGCCGAAGCTTCCGACGCTCCTCGACGAGGTGATAGTCATGGTCATCCTCGTCACTGCTTTAACCACCAGAGCTGAATCTGCCGCTAACTGCGTCGAACGTCAGTCCTGCTAGAGCGTTTTCTTCGAATGCCCCTTCACCAACGCCGGCATCCTCGACGTTTTCTATGGAACGAAGCGCAGGGCTGGTATCCGACGAGAGACCAAGATCGTCCCATTGGATGCTTGCTCCCGTAGGAGGTCGGTTGATCTTGCTACCACTCGGCCAGCCCTCATCCTGGTCGGATGTGCTAGACGGGGATCCGGTAGGAACCCGAATGCTGACGTGTATATCTTCCTCTGCAGCGACACGAGAAATGAAGTCGATTTTAGCGAACGTGCTCGAACGGAGACGAAATTAACAAGTCACGGAAAGTATTCAGGAAATTTTCCGCGAATCGTCGTCCGCGAATCGTCGTCCGCGAATCGTCGTGCTTTTTTCCGCGAATCGTCGTTCCGCGAATCGTCGTAATTTTTTCCGCGAATCGTCGTCCGCGAAACGTCGTCCGCGAATCGTCGTCCGCGAATCGTCGTTCTACCATAAGTCCACCCTAGCAGACTAAAAAATATGGCCATCCGTCGCTCTACCGAAATCCCGTCACCATAGGGGGTCACTCTGCCCCCCCCCCCCAAATACGCCAACGGTTTGCCTCCTCGTTGCTTACCGGTGTGAAGATAAGTTTAAAGTGCGGCAGCGGCAATGCCAATGCTTTTTGAACTAGAACCACGGAGTCTCGAAAAATTTAATTGCTAGGATTCAGCGACTAGCAGGCAAGCAGCTTCATAACTCAAAGTAGAGCGACGGTTGTTTCCCGTTTCAGTTACAATTTAGTAGTAAGAGTAGACGAAGGCGGTAAGCCGCCAGGCCAGGTTTTTCGTCGCTGATGACCTATAAAATCCTGCGCCTCAACTAGCCTCTCTGTCGTTTTGCTGTCGTGGAGTAGACGATTTGGTTCTTTGGTCGAACGAGTACCGTACCTGCGTTTACATCAGGGATTTTAGTTGAAGTGAAATTAGTGAAATTTCGGTGACACGCAGGCAACTTGCTACTTTAACACTTAAAGGCAAATTTTCCCGCCTCCCTCCTCCTCGATCACAAGTAAGTGCCGGTGCAACCTCGCTGCGTTGGAAATGAAGATGCAAGCTTTTTTGCGCTTCCGCCGCATGAGAATCATGGACGAAACGAGAGTGGCAAAAAAAGTTCCAATCACATTTATATCCAACCATGGTCGGGCGATCAGTATAGTGCTGATTTTCCCACAATCGAACAATGTGCGTATCGAGCTTTATAGCTTTGAAGACAGATCATCGGCTCATCATCAACTGCACAAACGCTAACGGACGGAATCGAGGAAGGGTTACGCTGCCGAGAAAGAAGCGTTTTGTGTCAAGGGTCGTTAGGTTTCCTTTTCTCCATGGCTGGGCAAATTCACCGGCTTCCACCCAAAAACCTAACCCGCACCCTAAACTCGCGCGAGTAAAAAATCCTCAAGTTTACCCCTCTCGCCACCCGCAGAAGCGAGTAAATCGCTTTCAGGCCTTTAGTGTTTGACAGCATCTGTATTACCGATCGAATTAATGTAATTTTATTTATGTACCGTGTAAAATATTCACCGACAGGCCAAGACGAGCATGCCAAAGCACGTACTCCTTGTTATTAAGGCAGGCAGATATCTCGACAACGATAACACGAAAAAGCTCAGGTTTTTGGCGTCATTCTCACCTTACTTGTGTCCGCAATAACATTTAATTGAGGAACGACACTAAATCTTTCGGCGCTTGTTTGATCATTCATACATTTGGTTCATGAAGCTACCGACGGTAATGTTTTCTATCCTTATAAACTAAAGTGCTGAGGAATTCGTCCACAAAACCTTTTGCTATTCGTTCGCGTGGGTCTACCCGCAAAATGCTGGTTTTTTGAAGGTCAGGTTAAAATGAAAGCGCTTGGTATGCTAATTACGGCCCGTCCTTCATTTTAGTCTCAATGGCCCTATGTCCGCCGTAAAGAGAGTCACGCCCCAAAACGGTGATTTTTCAAGGTCACAATGGAGCGCCACGTTGTACCTTTAAGCAAAGCCCTTTTGTTAGCTGATTACAAGCCACTAGAAGGCTTCTTTATTATAAACACGCAGCCTTCGGCGGCGTGTTTATGCATAAGATACGCAAATTTCGCCAAAAGGCGAGAGGCTCTGCCGGACGCTTACCGACTACAGGCCCCTGGTAGGCGGCGAGTGCTCTCCAAGCGGGGAATTCGTTCGCACGTGCGCTGGCAATGAAACTGACACCTCTGATTCGGCGCACTTCAGATTTGCATTCCGCACATATTTTCCTCGCCCCTCCCTTCCATGTTCATATTTCGTTAATATCGGATGCACTTTCTTTTGTTTCAGGTTTTACTAAGAGTAAACGTTGTAGAATTTCTAACGCGACAGTCCTCGATGGCAGGTGTTCCCGAAATGCACATCACCCGGTATTTGCTTACGCTTACCGCGGCAGGATAACTAGCAGTTCGTTGGCGTACCACACACATTCGGGTATCGCTGCATGAAAATTTTAGTCAATGCCAAACGGTCGGTACAGTTTTCGGAACTGGGTTAGAGCGCCAGCCCAGAATCGAGTAACTCTCGGGTTGTTTCGTCGAGAAAAGAAAAGGCTAAATGAACGAGTCATAGGCGAACGAACGGGCAATACCCTTTCGTATACTTTTCGATCTGTCGTATGTAATTTCATATTGGCTCAAAAACGTCAAATGTTCAAATCAAATTGGCCGCTGACACCACGACGCATGCGTTCGCACCCGAGCCGGCACTTCCGCCATTCCGGTGCATTTCTGGTTTCGTAAGCTGCGTTCCTTTTCCTGTCTTCCCGATTGTCGTTTTTTCCTTCTTACATGAATGTATACCGTCGAGGGCATGGTGATACGGGAATGGATGTTAGTGATGTCTGCTTTGATGAATGTTCCCTTAAGCGTCGTGAGAATGATAAATGATAGCCGTAAATGGGCATGGATAGCTGCGAGAATGCCAGATTTTTACTTCATATTTGACGTCGGCGCTTTAGTTAAAAACTATATCTCTGAAGCTTTGGGTGCCTTTTTACTGTTGCAAATCATTGATGTAATTCAGGGATGGGCGGCATTTTTTGCCAACGATCGGGACCGGGATCAAAACCACCGGGACACCGGGACCGGGATTTCTGCTAATTTTCGCATTAAAGCCGTGGCGGCTAAGGTCACGGTTTCCATTTTTTCAAAGCTAATTTGCGAAAATTCTGGTCAGATATGGTCGGCATCTCACTACATTCGCGTGGAATTTAGCCCGCCGCAGGCGATTCCACCGAAATTTTGGCATAAAACTTAGGATTTCGACCTAAAACTTGGTCCAGGCAATGCCGGCGGCAGAGGGTCGAAAAGCCGATATGGGGAACTTTTTTTGATGACCGGGACCGGGACCCAAACCACCGGGACACCGGGACCGCGACCCGCCCCTCCCTGATGTTATTAGGTTTATGTTACGGCTCCGTTTTTTACGGTAAACTGAGTTTTATTTTTAAGCCTTGTAGAAAAATTTACTGATATATTTGTGCCAGGTCGTTAGTTTGCGCCAAAATTACTGAACCGGAGATGTCGCCCCAGTCGCTTGCTAAACCGACAGATTCGCGGAGAATCGACACATTTTAGGGAAACATACACTGGCATAGTTTTCTTTACAAACTAACAAGCAGGTAAATGCGTTCCCGTCGCCTGAAGCGGCACGTCAATTCGTTTTTTTCGACATTCTTAAAATGTAGATGAACTTTTTTATCCCAACTGCTGACGCTATTTGCTTGATACTTCTTTTAAGACCCAACACGATGAAGAACCTTGGGGCGACGTACTCCTTAACCTAGGTTGACCAGAAAACTTCGACACGCCAAAGAGCCGCTTCTTCCAATAACACAAAGCGATCACCTTTGCTACATCCAGGCCTGATTGCTATGCTAATGCTTCGTTTACCTGCCTAATTATCGACGTAGGCGCAACGACACCGTGCGAGGACACAAGTTAGCGTGCCAGAAATGCAAGCTTTCACATGACTCGCGAAATGTAGTTATGTGTGTTGTAGACCTTCTTTGGCTGCTTATATTATGCGATGCTTTTAAAAGCTTCAAAAGCTCGTCTCAATACCATTAGTTCAGTCCGAGCGTGCGAATAATGACGTCTTTAATTTTTTTGCCAGCTAAATCGTTTCGTTGTAATAGGCTCCACTAGCATTTTTCGACGGATTCTTACACGTCCCGTTCGCTGGCGCAAGCATATACCAATTCAATTTCCGCTTCAGGTTTTGTGACAGTCGTATTATTTATGTGTTCTTGTAGATGCGTGCATGGGTACGTGGCACATCAACCTTTATAACTTTTGGCGAAAAAAACTTTTGGATTTCGCATGATGTCACCCTACACTGGGAGAGAGCTTTCATGGATAAATGGATTGTCAATGGAATTTGAATAAAACTTAACCAGCGAATAATTCAAGCAAAGGAAATTGTGTTATTCATGCCCGCTTCAGATGCGGGCAGTCATGCGTACCCAGTGGTCCGGCATACATACGCACACGGTATGTGTGCGGTTGTGTGTACTAAGCGCTTCCGCATCGCAAAAAAAAACGTAGCAGCGGAATCTGACGATCTTCTATCGGTTTTCGACTGGTGGTCGACGAGGATTTCTGCCTGCTCTTTGTCAGTCTGTCCATGCCATGTGCCCAATGCTAACGTACAGTCGTTGACTTTCCAAAAAACCTGTACCGCAGGCACATCTAAGTTTGTATGGTGAGGCTTTTTACCATCAGCAGGGGGGGGGGCATGGATGCGCCGTTTGCTTGAATGCTGCGCTATTACAAAACTTGAGGCTTCAGGTCAGCCAATAAGGTTAGCGTTACGGGCGGTCTTGTAAAACCCCAACTAATGTAGTTGCGTGCGCGTTAGCGCACGCGAGAGTTGTTAGAGAACTATGCCCATTTTCTGCCAATTCAGAAGATATTACGTTAGAGAGGGGGACCTCGGGATCAAAACTCATTCACTGCTCGTAGAAGGAAAGCAGTCCGGTCAATCGTCAATATGGTGCTTTTGGACGCTCGCAACAAGTTCGTATTGACTAAATCTACACACGCGGTGCTTAACCAGGTTCATTCAACGTTTTTAAAATTATTTTCGTCTCCTGTAATCGCTATGTCTGTTAAATTATATTTCTTCGAAACTTCAAGCATGGACTTGGCTGTCAAGCCAACTCACATTTTGATTCTGCTGATCCCCCAGGTTTGCTGGAAATTCCAGGTTGGCTTTTAAGCACTGCATATCCATCGTCAGAAGACTTGAACCTCTAACGGACGCAAAGCACGTGGATGGGTAGTGAATGAGTTATGCCCCAAGAAGGTATATATTTTTCGGGATAGTCCCAAGACGGGAACTACTCGTTCGGATTACAAAGAAGCTCGAACTTTTCGGCAGCGCGAACTTAAGAGCCAATTGTTTAAAAGTTGCACCCAAACGACATACATTTTCGCCCTTGTTTCGGAACTCTAGCGCCGACGAAATGTCAGAATAATTCAGGATAACTTGCTCGACAGAGTCGAGGTCTAGGGTTTTGGTAAAACGACCAGAAAAAGTCACAGGTCAACTGGCATGTGTTAGCTGGCATTTCTCCGCTAAACCATTGCGATCCCGTTTTTTCTGTGCGGGCGATTATGCGCACCTGTTCCCATTCCCTGGAAACGTTCGGGATTCCGCTCATCCGGCAGCATGCAAAAATAAAAATGAACTAGTTCGATCCGTATTTAGGGCATAAATATGTTTGTATATCGCAAAAGGTTCTTTTCTTCTCAAATTTGGGGTCATTTTGTCTCTAATTTTGGTACCTAGTCAAATGTTGTCCCAAAAATGGGCCATAGTCAAGACTTGTCTCGAAAATTGGTTCCTCTCAAAAATGGGTTCTTTTCGTCTCTAATTTTGGTACCTAGTCAAAACTCCTCTCAGAACCGGGTCCCTACCAAATTGAGTTCAAATACGTCTCAAATTTTTGCATGTACCAATAATCATGAATTCCTACCAAAATATTTTTTCTGTCAAAAGTAGTTTTCTTCTACCTCAGAATAACGGTTCTCTCAAAAATATGCTGATGTCAACCCAAATTCCACAAGTCCACAACAAGCTGCTGAAACAAGCCCACACGTTGCGTCGGCTTATGCCTGAAGCTTCCTTCACTTTCTGTGCACAACGACGACGCCTAAGACCAACGCCAGCGCCTCAGCGCCACGCAGCGGGCTCATGCAGCCGCTATCGCATTTGCGCGAGAGTGCGCTCCGGAACGGACCAATAAATTTCGACGGAAAATTGCCTCGGCCGCCCAAAATTTATTCTGGCGGCGCGTGGGTCGGGCTGATTTAAGCCGAAATAGCCAGTTATATACCCAGTGGTAGCTCATTTACCCGAACGAACTACTAGCAATGTTCCGAACCGCACCGGTAAAGATACTTTGGCGTTCCTTCTGATAGGAAGAAGCGCTTACTTTGCGTGGCCGCCAAATTTTGCGTCAAATTCTGGGACGCAAACACGATTTATTTCGAGGCAGGTCAGTTTCTGAGAGAGAAAATGTCGGAATTTGAGACGGATCTCTATTTGGGAGGAACGTCACCCATTTCTGAGACAAAAAAATTTCTGAGAGAAGTTTTGACTATGTACCGAAATCGGAGACGAAAAGAACCCGTTTTTGAGAGGAACCAATTTTTGAGACAAGTTTTGACTATGACACATTTTTTAGACATTATTTGACTATGTACCAAAATTAGAGACAGAAAGGACAGGGGTCTCAAACCCCCTGGATCCAGGGGTACAACCTGGATTTGGCTTTTTGCCCCTGGTTTTCGTGAGCAAATCCAGGGGGTATAGGGTCATATTTTTGCAGTAATACTGAATTTGTCGCGTAGAAAGCCCATTGTTCCACTGAAATAAGTCGTTGGCCTCGCCTGCGGCGGGCTAAAACGCAATTTCCTTCGGAGGTTTCATTCGTAGAAATTCCGCCTGCAACGGCGGAATTTTTTGGGTGAAGCTTTCCTGACGGAAAGAGGCATTTGAAAGGTCCTTTTTGGAGCGCCAGTTAATCTTGAAATGCCGGGAAAACAAAGCAGAAAAATACCCCCTGATTTACCCGCTGGATTTTACCTGACCCCCCTGGTTTACCCCCTGGATTTTACCTGCAGGGCCCTGGATGTTGGTTTTCGAGTTGAGATGCCTGAGAAAGGAACCTCTTGACTAGGTACTAAAATTAGAGACGAAACCACCCCAAATTTGAGAAAAAGAAACTCTCATGCGTTTGTATATTCAGGTCCATGGCCGGGTGCTCTCAGTTTTACCATGATGGCAGGCATACGACCATGCATATGTCATCAATTGCGTGCAGAGCAGGCCTCATGCAAGGATTCCGCGGATAATTTTCATGCTAAGCGAAGACTTAGGTACATCCCGCATGGATACCAAGCGACACAAGTGCACAACGAGGACAACGTGCTGGCTTGTAGTTGGATGCACATGCATCAATGAGGCTTTATGCTAGAAACGGTATAAATAGTTTACCTATAATTACATATACAATGTCGGGAAAGATCCGGTAAAACCCGGCTTCCACTGCTGCACAAGGCACGCAAGCGGCAATTGCGTTGGTATTGATCCCATTAGAGAGTTACTGTCTTTGATCGCAATCCTGCTAGTACATTCGGGTCTGGTATACATAGTATAGTATAGACAACGCGCGAGGGCGTTATAAATGCACGGCTTGCGCATCAGGCTTCATTTTTCCCTAGTTTTGTTGGCCAGTTACTGCCGCTTTTTATCCTTAGCGCTCCTTGGTTTTTCACAAATACCGGTTAGGAACTTGATTGCAGCGCTGTTTGAATACTTATTCTGCTTGCATCCTTGATATTAGAATGTTGTCCCTTCTTGAAGCGCAATAGACAGTTGTTCTGCTCTTGGTAAGACACCATTCTTGTGTTTCCCGTTCCATTGCTCTTCTCCGTCCCCGTGTCAAAAGAATCCCGTGCCAGTTGTCGACACAAGAATACGCAGAAAAGCCATCTACACACTAAGTTTTTTAGTGCACCCGTTATAATCATTAGTTTTAAGAATGGTTGGTACAAAGGTCCAATAACGCTTGGAAATGTTTCGAAAAAATGTCCGTTTTAAGTAGGAAAGGCAGAAACATCTATAAAACCATCCTCCCCTGGATGAATAACTGCTGTCGATTTTTTCGTAGTAAGTTCTTTTGTCAAAATACCAGAGCATTTGCCCATTTTTAGGATAGAAGCGTAACTGGCTTATAGCAGTAAGTTTTTTACCCTGAAACATCCGGCATATGGCAAAATATGCCGAAAAAGGTCTCATAGGAACCACCTTCACACCTTGGATAGCCCGTTTGGGACATACGTGAACGCAGAGAGCACGAACGAATAGAGACCCCTGACGTCCTACTCGGCATTTTTTCAGTCATACTTAAGGCGCACAGTAGCTTACCACTGACCACTAACGCCTTTTCCTCTTGTCAAGTCAATTTACCCACCGCACAATTACTAACGTACAAGGAAACTGGCTCTAGTTGAGTAAATGACTTTCACATCGTTTTCCTGTTTTGCTTCGCTCTGCTACCTGTAGGCTTTGCAGGTCACGTAGCTTAGCGGCAACGGTCCTACATCATACTGGCTTATGATGAATCGCAGGGCAAATCATCGGGGCCGGGTCATCAGCGTCGTGATTGGCATTACCTGGAGAGTTTTTCAAAGGAAAGGTGGCCCCTCATACATGCCATATATATGCAGTTTAACGTGCGTATTTAGCATGCGTGTCTCGAAGACCGTGCAGGTTTTAGGGTTTTAGTGAGAAGCACTTGATGTTCATTTTGTAAACGCAGTAATTTAATTTTCGCTGTTTGATGTATTTTGCACGCAAATACATCGCCTTAGCCAAGATATTCGATGCAATTGCAACTCTTATTCGGTTTGATTTGAAGTTTAGCAAATTTCCCCTTTCATTCGTAAAAAGCCAGATGTCATTGCGGTGCGTGCTCTGTCACGCTTTGTCGTTTCCCACTGTAACGGCATTTTCCTTGCTTATGGGTGATGAGCATGCAGCGAATGTGCAAGATTTGCAGCAGGACTTGAATACCGTATTTCCTCTAA
>JNEY01000846.1:15658-35092 GCA_020875895.1 Aphelenchus avenae
ACGAAGTTCTGCGGTAGACAACGGTTTCGTATAGGCGTTAAAACCAAAGGTTCTATTTCGGCGCCACTGATACCAAGGGCTCCCGGAAAAGTCCCAGAAAGCATGGAATACGGAACGGCAGACAAAAGTTTCGGCACTTTCCGAAACCGGTCCTACTTTCACGAAGTTCTGCGGTAGACAACGGTTTCGTATCCTACCTATTAAAGCAGAGTGGTGTTTTAGTGTCGACGCGACATTTGGGACAACTTTTGCGGCAAATTTTCATACTGTAATTCGCAGCGCTGCAACATCAACTGGACATGTCCAAACGGTGTCCACTACTTCTAAAATATGTTCAGACGGTTGTCCAATGGTGTCCACTACATGTCCAGTGCTATCCAAATGCTTCAAGCACTTGTCCAGTGTTGTCCAGTGGTGGCTGCAATGGACAAAGTGGACAAAGTCACAAAGTTGAGTAGACTGCGGGACGATGGAAATTGGACAAAATGGACAAGTTTTTGACTGTGGACGAAACGGACAAAATCAGAAGGTTGTCCATTTCACTCGAAACTTTGCAGAAATGACCGGGACACAAGTGGGAGCATTACCGTAAACTTGTGAGACGTCCGGAACTGAACAACATGGACAAATTTTCGATTATGGACAAAAAACAGGTAGGATGGACAAAATCTCAAGGTTGTCGGTTTGACTTGAATCTCTGCAGAAATGACCAGGACACAAGTGGGAGAAGTTCTGTAATTTCTGAGTCCATTAGGAGCACTGCTGACTGAACGCGGCGCAAAGGAGTGGTGCCGAAAAGGAGCAAAAATTCGAAATTGTCCATTTTAGTCGAAATTCTGCAGAAATGACCAGGACACAAGTGGGAGAAGTACTGTAATTTCTGAGTCCAGTAGGAGCACTGCTGACTGAACGCGGCGCAAAGGAGCGGTGCCGAAAAGGAGCACAAATTCGAAGTTGTCCATTTTAGTCGAAATTCTGCAGAAGTGGCCGGGAGTCGCAAAGGAGTGGTGCCAAAAAGGAGATTTTCTTTTCGAAGTTCGTCTTCGAATTGTCCGGTCCCTTCCAAATTTTGCAGTAACGGCCGGGATGCACGTGGGAGCAGTACTGTAATTTCTAGGGCCAGTAAGGAGCACTGTTAACTGAACGCGACGCTACTGGCTGGAGTGGCTGTGGCAAAGTAGCTACTGTAAGATTTGACACATTGTATGGAATTATTTTAGTTTAGTGAGGTAGCATTCCATGTGCATTTTAATTTGAAGAATGCTTATTGTAATGTCGATGCACCGTAGTTTATTCACATTCGTGAGTTATTCGCAAATATTTACATTTCAGTATTAACAAGGTATAGGATTAGCGGACCACGAAGCGGTTCATTGTACTGGGGAGCTATCCAGGTTTCTTCGTGATTAGAAACCGTGTTGCGTAGCACTGCCTAAGGCGGAAGTCATGTTCTCCAAGAGCGTACTTGCCCAGTGGTACGAAGATGTCGAGGCCACGGTTCATGTGGACCACGTAACCGTTTCCGAACCTAAAACATACTTAAAAGGTCTGTCGCATGTATGTTTACAACGCCTTGCGACAAGCGTACGTCATACTTTATACTTTACGCTACGGTCATGGAATTTTTGATATTCCACGTTGAGCGTGATGTTGTGTCTGCGGAGGCTCTCCTTGATGCGGTTTAGCGCCCGTTCTTGTTCGGAGTTCTGCACTGGTTCTTTCTGTGTGACGAGCGACACGTAGAGTAGGTTCCGTGCGTTCGCTACCAGCATTTCGATGAAGTTCGTGAAAGTCTTCACTAAAAGTTTCGTGTTTTGCGCCACCAAACTGTTGTGTCACTTACGCTGGCGTGAATTGCTGATGTATGGATCTTTGATCTTGACGTGCGTTACGCCATCGTCAATACACCTGGAGAAGATCTGCTCGAAGGAATGTCCTACTTCGTTTTCTCTGATCTTGTACTCGTACGCTTCTTCGAATTGCCGAATGCTGTCTCCTAAACATTAGACGGTTGACGGCTTTTGTTTTTTCCGGGATCTCACTTGAATAGCTTGGGGAAGGTGCCTCGTAGGCTTCGAAAGCCTCTTCTGCATTCATGAAGTGTGAACTAAAACAATAATAAGCAGTTACGTGATATTTCTACCGAAAACAACAATGTCCAGCCCGTAGTAGAATGAGTGAACGTGTATGTGACATGGCTGAATTTATCAATACTGACGTCTGAATATGGTGGGTTTCCGTTAATAAGCTCTTGCCATAAGTAATGCAGCATGCTTTTTGTTTACGCAAACAAAAGCTGTCCGTTGAGCGGACAGAACGCCAGGTGATGCGTCGCGAAAGTTGTTTGCTTGCATTCTGCTGGAGTCTTTATCGGTTCCGGACATTTTGTTTCTCTGATTGTCTAAATGCCTTTTACGGAATTTACGTGTCGAAATGAGTAGCAAAATTTGATCGATTGCAACACTGAACTAACTACTGCTTGGTCGCTCTTGAGTTGAAACTTTGAAGTCAGAATGTCGTTACGCACACAGTGTTTTATCGGTTCCGGACATTTGGGCTATTTGGCTAATTTCAAAGTTACTAGTGGAAAGCGTCTTGCTAAAAGCGCTAAATAATAGTACTGGTTTTTCTATTCTGACGTCAGAATGTATTGCTTACTCAGTGTCCCGTCGCTGACTAAATCTGACGTTTATAGAAATGTGCAACTCGGACGAAATTGTGAAAGTTTTCCGTGACGACAAGCGCAAGAAGTGTCCGGTCTACTCGCTTGAAGAGGATCCTCACAGTAGCCTCTTCGAACAGATGGTTGCTCGAGCTGCAGAAACACCGAAAAAGTTTCCAATGTTTGTCGTAAGCGTTCTACGAACACAATTGCCATTTGAGTTTTCGGAATTTTTTTCACCAATGTTCTTTCAGCTTCGCCCGGAGAAAGGGAGCTCTCTTCGCCGTGTACGCAATATGGACGCAGTGATCGACATCGTTCCGGAGGACTTGGAGGTGAAGAGCTACCAGCTTATCGCCAACGGCAAGATGCAAGGTCTTTACGAGCTGGACATGGACGTCATCCGAATGTCAAGGGCGGAATACGAAGAAAAGGCGAAGGAGCAGTTTACAGGCGTTGACTACGGCTACGGGTAAGAACAAGCATCAGATGAGGTCCAAAAAGTGATCCCAAAATGACGTTAGAGTTTCAGTGGTTCTTACTATAATCGCTGCATTTTCTTCGAACTGTGTAACTCGGTAGATTTTAGGCTCTACCCAACGCAAAATCTGCTCGAGCGGTTTGTGAAGAAGCGAAACGGCGGTAACCTGGCCATGCTGTACGCGCACGACGTGTCCTTCTCGCTGATGGATCGCTTTGAAGACATTCCAGTGGAGTACCGACTCAGTTCGCTCAACGAAGCGTCCGGATTTTCGTCGTTGTTAGACGTAGTAGAGCGTGAAAGTCATTTTTTTGTGAATTACTTGTTTAGGGCAAAGTCATAGACGGCGTGAACACGTCCATGACCTACTACAGCGTTACGCCGTCCGGCTCAAGCTGGCATGAAGAAGACTTCGGTTTGGCGTCTGCAAACTGGCTGGTGCCTGGATCAGATAGCAAGGTCAGGCATCACTATAAACGTGATCATAGGCTGGCTGGCCCTCGTTTTCAATAGCTAATCTTTCTTAGTTTAGTTCTGGATCGGCAAGGTAGTGGAACGGCAGACCGAGCTAATTAGACCAATCCGCAAGGCCTACAAGCACGTATGTGCAAACCCACTGTCGCACAAGGACTACCTCTTTGCGTACGACTTCTTCGTCGGGTCTGAAGCGTTGGACGAACTATGCTGAGCAAAAAGGCGGGGACATTATCGTCTCGATGATAGCCGTAGGAGATTCGCTATCCCTGATGGGCTAAGCTTGATTTTTAGGCTACTCATCAAGTGTGGAACCCAGGCCGTTCTGTGTCGTTGGCGGAAGCTGTCAACGTTCTATTCCCGTGGTGGGCTAGAGATGGTATGTTCAGCGCCTGTCACTTCCTGCTTTGCAAATACTGGCGTCACAATTTACTTTAATTTGTCTTTAGCGAGGCGCATGTTTCGCTGTACGTGCAGTCTCTTCAAGCAGAACTACTACGATTACCCTGAGTGGATGGTCATTCGGAACGCGCTATACTACGAGGAGAAGGCATAGTAAGTTAAGCATGAACTCAGTATGCCATTTTCCTTTAATTGTGCTCTTCCAGTTTCGTTCGTCGACCTCCTGCCGTTAGTCATCTCATGCGCAAAGTACCTGCTTACAAGACGGAGCGGACTTGCAAACTGTACTGCAGAACGAAGCAAGCCCCAAAGCGTGGTACGTCTTGTTTGGCACAGATCTTCGTGAAACCGAGATATTGCAGATCACGTTGACCGAGACAAGCCCGTTCCCGCAAAAAGCGCTGGACAATCCGCGTCCGGTTCTTCTACATTAACCGAAGCAGCCGAAGTTGAGCCGCCTAAGAATGGACATGGATCTTTTTGCGAAGGTGCCACGTTCTATGGTATGCATACTTCGTCGAAAGACTATCTAGTACTATGATTTACTGATTTCAGTTCCTGTGAAACAGCGACAACTGCTTTCCAACCTAGCCGAAGGTGTCCTTGAGAAGACTGAGTTCGCTGGTGGACTCCGTGACAAGCCCTCGCCGCTTGCGCATAAGGCGGGAATGGACGTTCTTTCTGTGGGTGATGCAGAAGCGTATGCTAAGTATGTTTTACCTATTTTTAGAGCTCCTACCAGTAATTTGCTTTAATACCTGTACTTTCATACTTGTTTCAGGGCGCTTAAGCTGAAAACGGGGTACTACGAGAAGTACAAACCAGCGCGCCAGGCAGCACAGCAACGCTATGAAGCCACGCGCCCCAAGTGCAGCAGTACAACTCGCAAGGCTCGCATGGATCCCTTCGCTAAGAAGATCGGAAGTCAGTACGACGCTGCTAAAAAGCAGTTAAATCGTCTCCGGCGCATGCTGCAGGAGCGTCCGCTTGACACGAAGCTACTGTCGAAGCTGGAGAAACAGGAGCTGAGAGTCCAGCAAATTGCCGAAAGCCGTGCTCTGTACCACGCAATAAAAGGCCATTACGATCGAGTGGCGAAAGATGTCCGGTTCTCGGATCTACAGCGCGAGGGCTACACCGCTTTTTCCGTAAGTCATTGCTGTTTCTTGTTGTGCTCTATGCGTTAGTAAAGTACTTAAAACTCAGCTGTCTAGTTTAGGCCGTCCGCAATTTTTGGCTTTCGAAAAATGCCGGAGTTCGGGCCTATTTCGCTCAACTTGTCAACGCCTATACGCCGAAAGGGACAAAGGACAACCCGAGTTTCGCGAAGTTTCTGAAGGAGATGACAGAGAAGGAGTTCCGGAAGACCTTTCGGATTAGCAAGAAAACACGGATTCCTTGCGAGGACCTTGTTCCTAATGTTCCGTTGAATTTGCTGCTTTAGATTTACATGGGATCTGCCTTGAGTTCTCGTTTGGTAATAAAGGTGGTCATCAAATGTCAATTGAATGTTAGTATCACCAGAGAGTTTCGTGCACTGCTGCCAAGGGCTTTGAATTCGCGCTGCATCCCTGATTTTGGACCTTACTGGAATGTGGCATGCTGAAATCGGCTTACGGTGACTTCTTTTTTCGTAGGCATTGTGTCAGTGTTGTTCTACGTTCCGTTCCTTCTACGCTTGCCAAATTTTGCGTTGTTACCTTCATCGAAATGGGGCATATCTCTGCCACGTCAACGTCTGTCCTGAACACAATCGTTGCGGGCACCGCAGTCGTGTAAGTACCTCATTATTATTTTAGCAATCAGACGTCAGAAACTATGTTTTCCTGTAATGAGTGGGCCTACTTTAGGGATGTTGTGCTCAAGGTCATCAAGGTCGAGGATCCAGTCACTATTACCAGTCGCAAGACTGGAAAAGACTACGTGGTCATGAACATCAACTGCGCCAACGACCGCGGCGATGTGGTCCGAGTAAATGCGTGGGGCAAAGAGATCGATGCCGTCAAGTCGCGACTCGTTCTGAATTCGGTAAGTACGGTTGTATTAAGTGCGTTGTACCTGGTTTATCTTAAAACCAAACTCTCACAATTTGACGTCATATTCTGTTAGCATTAGTGTAAGACGCCGCTTCTTTATCAAGACTAAATTCCAGAGATTTTAGCTGAGTAAGTTCGAGCACCTGTCGGCCGCTGATGTTCTCAACCTTCGCTACCACGTGGGGCCCTTCAAGTTCGTTCTCACCGTGCAGAGGGAGACGCAAGTCACCGTACTGGCCGGGGACTACACTCTGAAGGGCCTTCCTCTCTCCAAGTCGTCGGAGATCAACATGTCCGCATTCAACCGCCACCGTAGGGGTCCGTGCCGTTTCATCTTTAATCATAGTTTTCTTGCAGGCATCAACTGTTCGATTACAAAGGAGTTTGTCGACCACAACTCCGGCATGATCGGGTGAATTTGTTCATTTCATCACGTGACTTGATTTTTTTTTGGTTTAGGTACGGAGAAATGCTCCAACCGGACCTGCGTCGCACGGGGATCCAGCTGCAAATTCGCTTAGCGGAGAAGGCGCCACTCTACCGTTACTCGTTGGTGCCAGGAAAGGTTGTCATCCTGAGCGGTTCCGTGGGCCGTAAGAGTAAGCTGGCTAATTAGCAGTCTCTTATCGGTTTTTCATTTTGCATGTTTAGACCAGCTCATTGAAATGGTGGTCAACTCTGTTGCGGACATCGAGGCTGGGCAGTCTTCGTCGTCTTCGGCCGCCTCCAAGCAAGCTGCTGTGAAATTGTTCAGCGCCGATGATCTGCTTCAGTTCACTGGACCCGCTGGACGTGCAGGTATCCGTTCGAACTTTGTCGATCCGAAGCTCATTTGCGTGTCTTCTTAGCTGTTGAGGGTGACATCGTTGGCGAGATGGTTGATCTGGAGTGCGATAGCGGAGAAACGTTCTCGTTGGCCATCTACATCGAAGATGCTAGCGGATTCACTGCTCTGACTGTTCATCTTCAAGGGCTTGGCGACGTGCTGAAGAGCTCAATGACTGTTGGCAGCCGGGCGCGGATCGTTGGTACCCTGCAAATCCTTGGTACGGCCGGCTTGACGTTTGCCCTTATCATTAAGCTGTACTTTTTAGACGGGGAACTGGTTCTGGTGGCCCAAGCCAAGGAGGTGTCTCTGAACGGCGAGTACGGACTGAGCGATGCGCCGTCGAACATGGTCGTGACGCAAGTGCCTCAGTACCAAGCGGAAGACGTGCTGCGAATGCGTGAGGACTCCGTGCTTTGCAGTGAGCGCATTAACTTTTTATACCTATTAAACTAGACATTTTTCAGAGGTCCGGTGTGTCGTCGTGAAGCCTTTCGACGTCGATGGTCAGGGAGCGGTCGGTGTTGTCATGATGTTGGGCAAGAGAAATGTTGCACTGAAAGTGCAGCTCACCTTCGACGGCGTTGAGGACGTTGCTGAGAAACTCTTGCGAAGGGCAAAGGTGGAGCTTGAGGGCACTCTGCTACGGGACGGTAAGCGATGTGTCTTAATGTGTCGGTATGCGTAGACATTCTGACGTCATTCTCTTTTTAGAGGCCTTGAAATTCACCATGGTCACAACTGATGCTTCGAAGGTCACCGTCCTTGAAGACATCAATGCGTCTTTTGCAGTATGTTTAAACATCTTTTAGTGTCCTAACGGTGCGACGCGTGTTTCTAGGGATCATCACCGTACACGCCTACCAGCTCTACGCCGTTTGATTTCGGCAATGCTTCGAAGTCTTCAAGCTCGAGTGCCTTGCGCACTATCGACAACACTCCGACTTTCTTGAAAGTGAAGGTCGAGCCGGAGGATGCCTACGAGCTCTATGGTGGTGGCTCTGAGCTGCAGGTGTGTCACTTGCTTTACGAATCGTGTTAGTTTCGTGCTTTTCACGGTTTTTTCAGAACAGTACGCCTAAGATTCCAAACGGAAAGCGTCGTCAGCAGCTGCGCGACCGCTACAAGTGCTCAGAGGGGGTGCCGAAGAAGAAGATCGTCCTCTACGACTTGACGGACGACGAGGCCGTGGAGGGTGCCAACAGCAGCGAGTCGGAGGACATCGAAGGCGAGAATCAGTAGAGCTCCGTCTCTAAGTCTTCGGTGTATGACTGTGCCTGTATATTTTGTTGCCATGCATTGTTTTAATTGTAGTGCTTTCCCTTAAACTGAGCCAAAGCCCTTGTTTGATAATGTATCGAATGACGGTATTTTCGCGGAGAAAATGTTAAAGTTAGCTTAAAGCATGCAGCCTTCACTTTTTGCCTCAGTCGTTCTGCGAGGGCTAAGCGTCTTTCACCCTTGGACGGTTTAGTTCCCATCAGAGTTGTCATTGAATTGCGCCATTCTTGTCTGTTTACTTTGTCGCCTTGTTGTTGAGCCTCTTGCTGGGAGTTGTGAGAGTATTAAAGAAAGTTACGTTTAAATCCCAGTCGCTATTTTTACAGGCTTAAGTTGAAAACTCTACAATAATTTTAATGCCTACTACGATGGAGAGTGTAGCAATTTATATTGTGGAGCACGCACCGTTGTCCAACAAAGAAATTCCGGGATTGTATGGACGGTAATCTGCTGAACTCCGCAGAGCAAAATCATAAGTGCGCTTTTAGAAGCAGAGCAAGCGGTGACTCGTGAATACTCGCGACTGCGCAAGCAGGCTCAGCGTGCCGGCTGTAAGCTTTCGAAAGCTGATTTTCTGCGGGTCTACCGAAAAGAGAGGATCAACGATGCCAGGAAAAGAGGTAAATATCGGTGGTCTATTGCTTTTAAAACTAACGAGTTTAGGTTTGCTTTCATGGGAGCACATTCGTGAGGAACTGTCAGAAGGCGAGGATAGTCCGATCTCTAAAGGAAGCAAGCGAAGACTGAGCGAGCACGAGTTTACAGGTATATTGCAATCTACGGACTGTGCGCAAGTTGGTTTCTCCCCTTAGACGCGGAATGGCGCGACTTCAAGTACATCCAGAAGCAAGCAGAACGCGTAAACGATGTCTTCACTCGCGATATGTATCGCCAAATTCTCGCGAAGGAGAACATCCCGGTGCTGAGAGCATTGGGTATGAGATTTGTTTATCCGCCGACATCGACGTTTACGGGCTAAAAGATTCATTTTAGACCTGTTCAACTGGCAACATATCAAGCCGTTCGTCGTGACTGAGTCGGAACCGCTTATCGATCCGCTTCGGCCGACCTGCAACCCGGACGAGCCATCCACATCAAATGCATGTAATAACAGACACGTTGTGCGCTCTTTACGGCATGCAAATTTAGATCGTTCGCTGCCGCGACTAAGTGCCGGATCCAGGTCGAACTTGAACAATGGTTCCTGCACTTCAAATGGTAAAAAGTCATAACTGGTGTTTAAATTGTTAACAGTCTTTTCTCTTAGAACGGGTACCATGCGCCGTGGGAAGCTCGGCAGGCATCATAACCAATTCTGAAGATGGTACGCTGATCTGCTGCATGACATCTAGTGCCGCGCCATAGCTGGTAGCATAGTTTTGTACCAGAATATGGTACCAGAATGTCATCGTGGATCATGGGCGCTTGCATCTTTGTGTTTAGGTCTTTCGGCAAGTGATTTGCTTCAGCGTGCACGCGAAATGTCGGATCTTGATGCTGCTATCGCCCAGGTGCGTCGGATGGATTTCGACAAGCACAAGGAAATAGCCGGTACGCTGGCATTCGTCGAGGCTGGCTTGGGTTCACCGCAAGCTCCTGCGAAGAAGCGTCGCGTCTACGACGTCACATCACTTTCGTCATTCTTCGAATCCACCTCGCGTGCACTTCCTGCCGAGGAATTACTGGATCTGGCGGAAGACTTGGCCGCTTACTACGCAGACGACGATCGGAGCACAGTTTTGGCTGACAACGTCGTGTCTTCCACTCTACTATCTGCTCGCTCGGAAGGGTGTGCGGATGTGCCGCCATTGCTCACTCAAGTTCAGCAGCAACCTATTTCTGTAGGTTGCTCTGTAAATAATGTTCAAACGAAGTTTAATACGAAAGTTTTCCAGAAAAAGAAACGCAAGAAGGTGCCGCTTGCAAGTCGCAAAAGCACAAAGCTTAAGGAGCACCGGCTTTCACCGATGACAGTCAGATGCACTCATTGCGCCGCACTACATTTCGTCGAAGAGTTACCTAAGCCGCAGAAGAAAGGAGGCGGCTACAGTTTCAACAACTGCTGTCGGAACGGTGCCGTCGTTTTGCCCAGGCTGGACACCGAATTCCCGGTGGAGCTGAAGGATCTTCTTACGCACCAGCACGAATTGTCGTCTGAGTTTCATGCGAAAATCCGGAATTACAACAGCGCCATCTCCTTTGCATCGATCAACTGCCAGCAAGACCGGTCGGTGAGAGACGGCGGCGGACCATACTGCTTTCGAATTCACGGGAAGGTCTACTCTCTCTTCCACACTAGCGCTCACCCGGACGGTAGTGCCAAGCCACGCTACGCGCAGTTATACGTTCTCGACTCCTCAGAAGCAACGGATGCCCGCATGAACGAGTCTTCCAACGCCGACACTTCTCGTGAAGTCATGGAGGTGTTGGACCTGATAATGCGAGGATGCAACCCCTATGCGGACGCGTATCGAATGCTTCGAGAAGTGGAGGCGGCGGACGCTCAACGGTTGCGTGAACAGTCGGGATACACCAACGATCAAGCTCCCGAACTTCGCCTACTCTTTCGCCTTAACCCTTCAGTTGATCGACGCACGTACAATGTCCCGGCTTCCAACGAGGTGGCAGCTGTGTTTCGGATGACAGCTGAAGGGGAAATTCCACCGGCAGACATCATCGTGCAGTCCAAAAGCGGGAACTACCTGCGGCTCTCTACGTTGAGCCCGAACCTCGATCCGATGACATATCCCGTATTTTTCCCCACGGGAACTCGAGGATGGTCTCCGTATATGCCACTGCAACGGGAGTTCAAAGGGCGCAAGTTCATCTCGCGGCGGGAGTACCTGAGCTACATGATGCAAGTGCGCGCTAACGTCGGCAATGCTATAGCCTTCAATCCTCTACATTATGGAGGGAAGCTCTTTCAAGAGTTTTGCGTTGTGAACTACGCGCACGTCGAGTCTGACCGAATGGCGTGGTTTCGCTGTCATCAGGAGGAAATCAAGGCTGACAACTATACCGGCTTGCACGTGAGTATCAGTAGAATAGGAGAATGGTTGTATGCCCCAGTTTAGAATGCGTTGGATGCCATCTGCGTGAAGAACAATCTTACGAAGAAGCGAGTCGTCATCCTACCCTCTACGCATCCAAGCAGTCCTCGTTTCATGCAGCGAAACTACGAAGAGTCTATGGCTCTCGTGCGGAAATTCGGCAAGCCGGACTATTTTGTGGTACAAACATTCGTTGGTGATCGTTTTGCTTGACTGAATGTTTTAGACGATGACTGCCAATCCAAAGTGGGACGATGTATTGGAGGCTTGTGGGAAGCTACCGTGCGGCAAGCAGCTGGAACCTTCCGAGCGTCCTGACATCATTGCTCGGGTATTCTACCTAAAGCTGAAATCGCTCATCGCCGACATCAAAGGTGGTGCATTTGGGGAGTTGCAGAACTTCATTTATGTCGTGGAGTACCAGAAAAGAGGTATTGATCTGCATGCAGGTCTAACGTGCTTAAATGGTTTTTAGGTCTGCCCCACGTTCACATTCTTCTTACTGTCAAGAAGGAAGACAAACTTCGCACAGTTGCGGACATCGACAAGTTCGTTAGCGCCCAGATCCCTGATCCGCAAAAGGACCCGCTGCTCTACGAAATCGTCAAGAGCCAAATGATTCATGGTCCGTGCGATCAGGGCACGTTTCCATGTCTCGACGCTAACGGCAAGTGTTCGAAGAAGTATCCGCGTGAATTTCGCGACGCCACAGTTCAAGAGCGCGACGTAGGTTGTTTAAATTTATGTTGTGTTCTAGTAAGCGGACTTTAGGGATACCCATTGTATCGTCGTCCAGATGATGGCCGATCGGTCGAATTCTGTGCTGCGGATGGTCGTGTTTTGCGTTCCGCACACAACGGCTGGGTGGTAAGTTTTGCTCTATGTGGGTCGCAAATTTCTCACCACAAAAAATCAATGCTACACAATGACGTCAGACTGTACTTTTGTGTAGACAGTAGGTTATTTAATTGCCTTTAAAATATGCAGGATCCAAAGACTGAAAAATACGTCTTTGTGTACGAGCTACCCGTTTGTTGTCATAATGTGAATCAGGCTGCATACGTTTTTTGCCCTTTATTACTCTCTGTATTTTAGGTTCCCTACAATCCAGCGTTGCTCAAGCGATACCGTTGCCATCTCAACGTTGAGGTATTGCTGAGACGACTTATAAATATTTTAAGAAACGTATTTAGGTCGTCGGTGGCATCAATGCCGTTAAATACCTCTACAAATACGTTTACAAGGTATTTTAAACACGTTCGGTGGCAAACAAATGCACCCTGCGTTGTTCTAGGGTGGGTTACGACCGTGCTTATTTGGAGCTAAAGCCTGGCGACACGAGCCTTGTCTGGGACGAACTCGACGATCATATTGATACGCGTTACGTCAGTTCCGCCGAAGCGTGCTGGCGCCTTTTCGCTAAGCCCATCCAAGCCAAGAGTCACACCGTCGTTTCCCTTCATGTTCACGAACCTGGAAAGAACGCGGGCGAGCCGGTTCCTAACGAAAACGAGGCCAACGTTGACGCGGATGATGCGGCCGAGGCTGACGACATGGACGCGTACGACAACACTGTGCCCTACGAGCTGGAAGATAGTCACGGCGACCAAGATGACGTACATGCGGCTCAAGGCAGCTCCAGCGCGCCACCACCTCCCGCTGACAAAGCACGACCTCGACCGCCTCCTTCGTCGAGTACACTTCTAGCGTGGTTCAAGCTAAACGAGTGCTGTCCTGCTGCTCGCATCTACACTTACACTGAGATCGTGGAGCACTATCGGTTCGTCAAGAACAAGAACGAGTTCGTAAAGCGCAAGCAGTTTCGGCGGATCGTCGGGCGCATGTACCACGTTTCACCTCGAGACGTTGAGCTTTATCATCTTCGTATCCTGCTGCTCTACGTCCAGGGAGCCACCAGCTACGACGATTTGAAGACATTTGAAGGCATGCTCTATCGAACCTTCTCAGAAGCTTGTGTTGCACGAGGCCTGACAATCGACGACCAAGAGCATCACAATGCGATGGCGGAAGCAGCTTCATGGGTGAGAGCTCCTCGCTTGCGCCACTTCTTCGCAATGATTCTCGCCCACTGCGAACCGAAAGATCCGCTTTCGCTGTGGGAGAAATTCCAGGTGCTGGTTTCTGTGCAATTCTGGTATGTGACGTTGAAGTTTAGGACAAGCTTTCGGAGGATTACGCGCACAGGATGCTCAACAAGCAGCGAGCGGTAGACCGAGCCTGGTGCGAGATAGTAGCGCTTCTACAGCAACAGGGAAAATCGCTTGACTCGCCGGAATTCGTGGGTCTACCGAAGCCGACCAGCTGGCAGCAGGAGGAAGACTTTGACCCGGAACGTGAACGAGTCTGCTTCGAGCGACTTGCAGCCACCCTCTACCGCCAACAAGCGGATGTCATTGAGCAAGTCAAGTCCTATCTGCAAGATCCAGCGAAAGCCGTGAGCAACTGCATCTTCGTCGGGGGCAGCGGTGGATGCGGGAAGACGTACCTGTACAACGCGATTTACCATCTTGTGCGGTCTCATCCAAAGGGCGGCTCCGTCGTGAACATGGCGTCTACAGGGATTGCGGCTACTCTGCTACCACAAGGACGCACCGTGCACAACGCCTTCAAGCTTCCCGTTCCGCTGTACAGTCATTCGAAGTCGATGGTCACCGCTTCCCAGTGTTCGCGCTTAATCAAAGAAGCAAAGGCCTTCCTCTGGGACGAATCGCCGATGAGTTCGCGCTATGCGCTTGAGATTGTCGATCAAGTCTTGCGAGAAGTGCACTCGTCTGACAAGCCATTCGAAGGCGTTCTAATGATCTTGGGCGGAGATTTCCGGGTGAGTACTTTCATTAAGTATGGCTAAAATTGCAATTGGTTTTTTTTTTGTCTGGCCGTCCAAACAAGTTTTTGTTTTCATTCTGACGTCCGTTGCTTAAATTTTTGTATGGATACGCAAAAGAATGCTGTAACATTTTGACGTCAGTTTCTTACTTGCATTGAACTGAACACTCTGGTTTTAGCAATGCCTTCCGATTCAAAAAGGTGCGATTCCGTCGGAGCAAATCGACCTGTCCATCACGCGTAGCCCGCTCTGGTCCCTCTTCAGTGTTTACACGCTCACGCATAATATGCGAGCTCTCGAAGACCCTGGGTTTAGCGATGAGCAACTCATCGTTGGCAACGGTAATTTCCATTATCCTAAAAATGAAAGGCGACTATTAGAGTGGCGTTTTAGGTGAGTCCATTCGAGGCAACGAGGGCGACGTGGTCCTTTGGCCGGAATGTCTCTCCGATGGGTCGCTTCCGGATGAGATCTATGGAGACGTATTAAAGGAAGGCAATGTGGAGAGTCCACAGTGGGCTAAAGCTCTTTCGGAGCGTTGCATCCTCGCGCCACTCAACAGTGTCGTCAACCGATATAACGCCGATGTCATCGATGCCATGCCGGGTGATGCAGTGTCTTACAGAAGTGTGGACTATCTGGAACGTGAGAGCCATTCCGACACCGTACAGTACCCGGTGGAACTGCTAAACTCCATCAACCCTCCCTCCTTGCCGACGCACGAGTTGAAGCTCAAGAAAGGGGTGGTTGTGCTTCTTCTGCGTAATCTGAACGTCACGGGCGGAATGGTAAACGGTAGGATACCAATGTGTTTTCGGCTCTTATATGATTTTGCAGGCACTCGGCTGATGGTGACCAAGCTCGGCAGGCGTGTCATCGAGTGCAAGCATCTGAATGGCATCTTCAAGGGACAACTGGAACTGTTGCCGCGCATCAAGCTGTTCTCTGATTCCGCAGATTTTCCTTTCACGTTTGCTCGGACTCAGTTTCCGATACGGCCAGCCTTCGCCATGAGCATCAATAAGTCCCAGGTACGAAGTGTACCTTACAATTTTATGTGAAAGCATTTTTTCGTCTAGGGCCAAACCTTTTCGAAAGTTGGCGTGGACCTGCAGAACCCGGTGTTTACTCATGGACAACTTTACGTTGCTATCTCGCGCGTGCGAACCCGACAAGGACTCAAAATTCTTTCTCAGTCCGGAACACTCACGCGCAATATCGTATACAAGGAAGTACTACGGGGGATCGTAATGCCGTACGTTTTAAGCTGAGTGAAACCACATCGACTACTATAAAAGAATTTTAGATCCGCTGGAGGCTGAAAGATTGCCGATGTGTCTGCATTAATTCTGTATATTGTATTAAAAATTCGTTGTATTCAGCGTAACACCTATGTCGGTGTCGGCACATTGAATAAAAGCCCTGTATTGGTGACGCCTTTGTAGGCACGCTTGTAGTGACTTAGCTAAGCCTGTTTAAATACATTCTCTAAACAATGACGTCAGATTGTTGTTGTTGCGGACAGGTTCTGTTTGCGAATGGACAGAACTTTTGGTTTATGTACCTTTACCGGAATACGAAACGAGAGCCTTTATTAGGCATGAATTTTAGCAGTGCAAATGACTTGTCGCTGTCGCTGAATTGTTGAGTGGCTGCTGCAACGAAAACCTGTTTTCGTTGCAAACGAGAGTGCATAAATAAATCTTTGAATAAAGTGTTCATAATAGTGATAACTAAAGGATATTGTGTCTCGTTTTATTGAATTTGCTTTTACTTTGGGCATGTTTGGAGCATTGATAAGTGCAGCAGTGTCAGTCGTTGAGGTCAGGAGGGTATCGAGTTGCATATGAATTACAGGTCGACAGCCGTACCGTACTGCGGCCCATACCCGTATCCGTATAATATATGTACGGTGTACGGTAAGGGGGGATCCAGTACGGCACGGTGCATGGTACAGAGGGAGATCCCAAAATACTGGCAGTACCAGTACACGTACTTTTTCAAATAGGGGGAGGACCCTTTGGTCACGCAAGTCTGAAGAAAATTTGAAATATTTTCAAGAAAAAGGAGCAGAAATAGCAATGTGTTTTTTGAACGGAAAGGCCCATTTTCGAAAATGAATAAGTGACTCATGCTATTTGTTGCCACAAGAATGTCGCTTTTTATTCTTTTTGTAGGATTATAGCGTATTTCGATCGAATTTTCGACTACAGTACGCATACGGGCACTTCGGTATTTACAGTACGGTACGGTGTACGGTACACGGTTGTCCTGTACGGTACGGTGTACGGTACGGGGTGTTTAGTACGGAAGGGGGGGGGGGGTAAAGTACGGTACGGTGTTCGGTATGGGTGGTCAATGTCGATCACTGGTATCAAGGCCTTTTTGTGTCGCTTCATGTTGGAATTGGTGTTTTGTTAATAGTACTGCGTTCTATCGTCACGTGGTTTTACTTAAAATTTAAGTAATCTTACCTCAAAAAGCGGGAGTTCGTTGACGAATTCAAATCTATCTGTGTGTTTATGGCCCTTGATGATAAACGAGATAAGATACGGCAAACACGTGGGCCTTTTCAACGTTCAAGCAACTCGTTCTTGTGCTCATTAAACGGTCCACATACATGGGAACCTTTTGTGTGGCTATGCGTATGGGGTTCTCGTGGTTTCTGAACCTTGTCTGAGAAGTATTGAAGATGTTTGAAACTACGCAACTTTCCACATTCTCCTTGCAAAGGAGCCGTTGGTTTAATTCTCAGTAATTTCTCAACGTTTCCGCAACGATGGGTGGTATTCGCACCGTTGTACACTCTGTTTGGAAGCATTTCACCATCCATGAGGACAAGACTTACGAATGCAAATATGCCGATTGTCCCCCGGTAATATTCTCTTCGCCGCTTAACGCCACTGTAGCGAAACGGCACATGGAAACATTTCATCCGACGGAATTTCTCGAAATGCTTCACGACGAAGACGAGCGACGAGCTGGACGATCAAAGTGAGTAACTCATTGAGAGTCTGCGTTATTCAATCTGACGATGAACGACTTTAGCACAAAACGTAGAGTGATTAAACCGCATCGCAAAAACGTAAGGCGCATCACTAGACAGGTTAGGCCAACGGCCAACGTTGGTCTCAAACGTGTTTTCTTCGATCCGGATTCCAGCGACAGTGAGTTCGCCGAAAGCGATGACGACGATGTACAAGATCAACGTAAAGCGCCGAGAATTGCAAGCGATGTAAGCCTAGTACAAATTCTAAAGTGACGTAGCATCCCTAAGGTTCGGTTGTTAAAGCGTCTACATTGCGGACCGAAGATTTGTTGGATTTCTTGTGTATACGGCATCTTTCATCGTTAGGTATTAAGATAAGGGGGGACAGGAGCTGGTTTACTGGAAGCCCTAGGTATAGGAGTGGTTCATTGACCTTCGTTTGTTTGAAAGTTATCGTCGAATGTTTTTTTTCAGTTTTAATGTGGACGTATGAGTCTTGTACTTAGTATGGTAGAGCAGTACGGTGAGGTTAGTTCCAGTATGTTGCGAATGGAATAGTACGGTATGGCAGCACAGCTGGCCTGCATTCTGTCCGATAGGCCAGTATGTTGTTTCCGATGAAGGTATTAACACCTTTTGAGACAGAATCCGAGAACGATGCTCTTGGACGCTCATCGAACAGCGCAACTGCACGAAAGACTGGTAGTCGCCTTCAAAGCCAAGCCGATCACTTCGATGGGCTAGAAGATAACATCGACGACTGTGCAGAACCGTTTGATGTTGCCGGGCCTGTACAGTTCATGGAAAGTGTCAGTTCTCAAGAAAGTGTACTTCTTTCAGTGCTATAAGGGGTTAGCTTTTAGCATCATGAAGAGCGGGAAAAGGTAATGGCCTTGTACTCGGACAAGAGTCACGAGGAGCTGCTCGACATCGTAACAGATCTGCACATCCGTCTGAACTTGAGCACCGTTGCCGAACCACCGTCGTTTTATGCATCTGAGGATCGCGGTTCACCCGAGGTCTTGAACAACGCCGAACATGAGGTTTGCTCGGTCCGTTAAGGAAGTCCTAGGGTTCATTTAGATGGTCGAAATCGACATAGACGGCTGGCTTTTCGGTGGTCTTGACCAAGTTAAGATTGAGCCTGCAGCGGGCATCGACCTAGATCAATCGTCGGTCGAGACCTCTCCACTTCTCCTGCGTATGCGCGATGATGCTCTCGCAGACCCGGAGGTAACCGTCAATACGTGCATTTTGTGCGTTGCAATGTAATAATCTACTGCTTTCATTTTTTAATCATTTTGTAATGTTTTTGTAGTGCGAGTACAAGAACCGTTCGAAATTGCTTAAAGCGGTCATTTAAGAACGGGATGGGAACGTTGGGCTGCAAAGACGTTCTTCCTGTCCAGTGTACAGAAGTCTAGTACGGAACGGCTAGCACGTATTATTTAGGAGATTAAGCCGAACAAAAATTAGCAGCCACTACTAAGCAAGAAAGTTTCGCAAGATAGTTTTTTCACCGTTCATTGTAGCCTAAACAATTAAGATTCCAATGGACGACGAAGTCCACAGCGATATCAAAGTCGAGTACCGTGATGGCCACGCTGATGACTCTGCCGGGACAGAGATGGTGCGTAGTCGTCCGACGAAGCTGAGTTTGTCCAAGCACCGATTCTGGAACAATAATCGATACAAACGTTCAGAGGTAATGAAAAGTTGTAACTATTTCATAGGCCATCTTTGGCCCGTATCGTTCCGTACTGCATGTTCCAACGATACGGAGTAGAGTATTCGCGATTCAGGAAAGTACGGCTTATAGTAGGTGCAGCTCAGTACGCTAGGGATTACGGCACGGGAACGGTCATAATGGTACGGTGTACTGTTGCCGACGTTTAATCTAGATTGAATCCTACGTATTAAACTGGGGTGCCTTGGTTTTTTTCATGAATTTTTATCATGGCCCTACTGACGCGCAACTTTAGCAATCAGCGACAAACATCCTACACCGAAAGCCGACTTCGAAGCAGATCAAGCAAAAGAAGAAGCCGATTATGAAGCAGATCAAGAAAAAGAAGACATCCCAAGCTAACACAAGCAAACGCAATGTTCATTAACGATCTTGTTTTTCCAGTTCGCATTCTTCATTATAAAATGTACTCTTCGACGGTCCTTCCACAATAAACAACTCTTCTATGAAAGTGACAGAACAAGGCCGAAGGCCGCACGGCGAAGCCGTGCACTCTGCTAGTAGGCGTTAAAACCAAAGGTTCTATGTCGGGCGCCACTGGTACCAAGGGCTCCCGGAAAAGTCCCAGAAAGCATGGAATACGGAGCGGCAGACAAAAGTTTCGGCACTTTCCGGAACCGGTCCTACCTTTACGAAGT
>JNEY01000846.1:40859-52844 GCA_020875895.1 Aphelenchus avenae
GTCTAAAAGTTGCACGCACTCGCGCTCTATGCTTCCTTTCTCCATCCAGCTTATCACACGTTTGACTCTGGTTTCTGCATCGGAGTGGGCCTCTATATTTTCTTGTTAGTTCCGCTTTTACCTTTTTTTAGACTTGCGCAATTGCCCGGAAGTCGCTCCGTTGATCTGTTGTTTTTTTGCCGTGCCTGACCAGAATTTTTCCTCTCGGTTTCGTTTTGTCGTTTCTCGTGCCAATCCTCATACTTGACTAGTGCTTTTGTTCCAAGTCCCGCGCTTGCACGATTCCGCTGGTCAACAACGTTCGTCAGAGGTAGGCGAGCAAAGTGAGTTTGACTAGCATTGATATGTTGTACCTTTAGGGCAATTCCGAGTTTTGTTTTCTTTGTGGCGCAATGCAATGGAAGGCAGCAACTCTCGCTTTGCTTGCCTACGTGGTTCTTAGGTGAGCGTCATAGTTTAGCCATAGCGCAAATATCATACCTACTGGGGATGGGGACTTTTGAAATTCAAACCGAATCCGATTCCGAAGGTAAAAAAAGAAACCGAAGCGAATCCGAATCATAACTTCGGAAATGTACCGAATTTCTGAATCCGAATCCGAAGTTTTTTCATTCATTCGTTTCTGACTGGTACTAGACGGTCTTGGCAAAATTTGGGCTAAGTGGGCAGAAATCTTCCAAGGGCGAACCCTCAGGTCGAAACTTTTTTTATGCCACGATGTTCTAACGCGATTACGGTGAATATATGGCTCGCTTCAGGCGATTTCGCCAAAATTTGAGTAAATTTTGACCCAAAACTGTGAAAATTTCCGCCTATGCGGCGCTTGTCGCCGGGTTATTTTATCTAATGGAAACTTCGGAAATATTTGGTTTTTCAACCGAATCCGAATCCGATTCCGAATCCGAACTTCGGAAAACGTACCGAATTTCGAAATCCGAGTACGAAGTTCGGTCCCATCCCTGATACCGACCGCTGATACCTATCCGCACACAGCTCAACTTCTGAGGCCGTCGACGAACCTTGGACACCATGGCCATTAATGATGCCAGAATCTCTCGCGTGTTGCAGGACTGCGTTCTTTTTTCGCAAGTTTTATGGCGGGTAAACACCAATGAATGTCCATTTTTTCTTTGAGCGCGACAAGACTATTTCAAACGAACGCAGAAAATGTAGTTTGGCCCTGCCCATCGTGGACCCCGAACGGGCACAACAGTTTACTATTTGTTTACTCTTTTCATAAGGCCGGCAGAGTTCGCAAAAGCGAGGGTGGCACAATGGCGTGCCCTTAAGGCGACGCCCGGCGGAAGCAATTTCGCAGCCACCCTGCTGAACGTCTTTCCTCATTTTCGTAGCGGCTGTATTCTGCTGTTTGCAAGCCAAAACTACGTTTACAGATTCAGGACTCGTTGTGACTTCTTTCCAAAAAAGCATGATCACATTCGAACATTTTTCTATAGAAAAACGTGTAGGCATAAGAGTGTATGTCCCTGCATGTATCCCACTGTCCTTGCTATTCCACAAGGCATGCAGCTATATCCGTGACGAATTGCGACAGGATGAAGAAAATGAAGCGTACTCGAGCCGCATGCGACACAGTCACTCGTTATACCTCCAAAGCGTAAACCACTGATGATATATGCACATTACCCGCATTAATTTACAACCAGCAAGCTATAAGTACGCAACTGTTGACATGAACGCCGTGTGACACGCCCAAAAGCCAACTTTAATTACTAAACTGTAAGTAATGCATACGTAGACATTCGGCAAAATTCACAAACAAAATGCAGATATGAAAGAAACGCGCTTACAATGAACAACTGACAAGTTCAGCGTCCAAGAAAGTCAAAGACGATCTACCGGCAGAAACAGTACCAGAAGGCATGGACGGGTCCAGGCACCCAGCCGAGGACCACGGGGCCCACAGCAAAGCCGAAAATCCACAGAATGCTGTTGACTACGAAGTGGCCCACCATGTCACGACCGCCGTGAATGAACACCGCGACCGGCGGAACGAAGACGGAGAAGATGCACTCGAGTATCTGTTGCTTAGTCCAGAAACCGTAGAAGCGGGTCGTACTTGGCGGATAGTCGAAGGCTGGCCGTAGACGCTTTGCGCGAATTATAAGACGCTCCATCAGTCGCATCTTCGCGTCATCCGACGAGAGCCCAGCCGGGGCGGCGCTGGGCTAAAGTGGGTGTTTTTAGCCCGTTTACAAACCGCATGAAAATGAAAGAAACCTGCCACTACGATATCCCCCAGTGGGGTGACTTCCCGTAGGAAAACAAAACTAAAGACTGGCAAACACGACTCTCACCGTACTGCCATTACCATACTGACTCCCCCCCTACCGTACTGAACCTGCGTAACGTACCGGTGTACCGTACTGACCGCCGTACCGTACTGCCGTACCGTACTGACCGCGTAATATCGTACTGGTGTACACGACCGTACGTACAGCTGCCGATATTTATACAAAATCTTTTTCCTCAATTACCAGTAATGGAGCGTCCGTCGGAAACTGAGACCATCTTTTCAAAGAAGACCTACCGTTTCGGCGAGCGAGGCAACGAAACTGTCACAAAGTACAGCCCAGACGGTGAGCAAGATTGGTAAGAGCAACCGCATTGCACAGGGAAAACAACGGCTACACACTTCGACGCAGGCCTTAACAAAGCCCATTTGGTTGTGCCGAATTGGACCTAATGCCAGGGTCAACTCTGCAGTTGAGTGCCGACGTGCTTGCAGGAACAGAGTACGTAGTGGTGGTCTTGGCTCACCGGGTGCCATGCTGAAGGTGGAGTTGTTTATTGTTTCCTTGGCCTTAGCGCACTAAGCCCCGAAAGTGCCTTTTTTGGCTTGAATATAAGCAACTTTCAAAAAAAGTCGGCCCGAACGGAGCTCAGAAACGATTACCATCGAACAACACAGTGGTGCGTGGAGTGTTAGTACCAAGTGGAGATTACTGGTCACGGCACAATTTTGAGCCACTTGCAAGATGTACACCTCACCGTTCTACTGAAAATAGCGTAAAAGGCTACCGGGCGTCAGTCACGCTGACCCGGAAAGGATACGGAAAGATTTTGATATATACGTCGACTGTATGCCCAGTGTGCGGCTCTCGAACTATCCGGACCTAAGGCACAATGATTCACAAGAAAGGCCAGCAAGAAATGTAATAGCGTCATCGTATGTGCACTGATGCTCACAGCGGACGAAAAAACGAAGTTTCTGGGTGACGGAAAGTTGCCGGCCGACCGTTGCATCACTTCTGACGGTTCCTACCAACTTTTGCTTTCTCGCCGAGTTTATTGGCTGAAAGCGCACGTTCACTTTATTCTTGAAAGGAATTCAGCACACAATGTCCACTAGGTATATTACACTTCGATAATTTTGGAGCTTGTGATACCATTCAGGATGGTTAGATATGACTTGTCTTTAGTCAAGTTTGCGTTGTAGTCCAGAGGAAAAAGCGCGCAGTCAAAATTCCGTGCTGCATGCTGTCACTCGTAGTTAATTATGAGGTCAGCGGAGGCGTCCTTTTCATTGGCGTCCAGATGCAAGCTCACACTTCGGAACCATTTGGCTCTTGAAAGTCGAATTATTCTCGAGGACGACTGCACGCGGCAGTTGAAAGCGCATGCACTGCAGTTGTAACGTCCCATCGGCTTCGTAGCAAACATCCCCTCATGTAGTCGACAAGAGACGTAGAACACGTATTGATCACGGTCAGGACTAGTTCGTCGACCGAGGAGGGATGTACGCCGTTTCGCGTTTGGGGCGATCATAGTCATTTGTAGAAATATTTTAGTTTTATATAAACGTAGACGGGAGTAATGTTGTCAGTGGCACTGCTCAAATGCTTCACTTTATATCACGTACAAAAGCCACTGAACAAGGCTGACGAAGTGACACTGACGCAGGATGACCGAGTCGCCATAGTTGTAGTTGACGCCGGCGATGGCCTTCACTGGCCCAATCATTTTCACGGTGTCGATGATCGTCTTGCGTGGCAGGCTGGCGCTGTTTACCTTGCAGTTGCCGCGTTGAGCGGTACAGCTACAGCGGAGTAAGCACATTATTTACGGCTAAAGTTTAGGGCACAGGCTATTCACTAACGAGGCCCATCTGTGCCTTAGCATATACTTAGACGCGGACCCCCCGTACCGTACTCCGTACCGTACTGACCCCCCGTGCCGTATTTCCGTACCGTATTCTACGGTACGGAATACGGTACGGCCTGTATTAAAGCCGTACTACGGCCCGTACTAGTGCATTTTTAGCCAGAAAGTCATGCCGTACCGTACTCCGTACTGAGCGTGACCTCCCGTACCGTACTCCGTACCGTAGAATACGGTACGGAATACGGTACGGCCCGTAGTACAGTACGGCCGTCTAAGTATACCTTAGCAATAGGTCTGACGTATTCAAGGGCCGAAACCTATTGCTAAAACTAAAGATCTTCGCGCTATCTCTGTAACCGAGAACTTTCATAAATTAGCTAGATTGAGCAAAGTATGCAGATCAGGGATGCATGGAAAATATTTCGAACAAATCCTTGAAAATCCTTTACCCATCGAAAATCGAAAAAAATCAGCAATGACATCAAAGTGTGACGTTAATAAATTCTTCGAAAATCAGAAATTCGGTGTTTTCATGGCATTGATACCTGGAACTTCTTGATGGTGAGGGTGCCGCCTCCGTTGTGCTGGAAGACCTTGTCGTCGGCCTTCTTCGCTCCTCCGCCTTTTGATGGTGTACCTTGCTCCGGCTTTGCCGAGAAACGTGGCCGCGTCCTCTTCGACGTCCTCCCACCAGACGTTCTCGATGGTGCATGAGACATTGCAGTGGATGCCGTGCAGTCGGCGGCAGGCACACCCAGCAGCACGTTCCAGATCCAGCGAGAAGATCGGTGGCTGCTTAGCCCGCCGTGTGGCGCACTCATTTTCCGTCGAAGGGCTCGCCGTTCTTCACGGTAATTGGCGAGCACCTTCGTCCGTCTCGCTCGGGTTCGGCCATGGGTCGAAGGCAACCGCGAGGGCAACAACGACGAGGAAGACCAAGGTCAATCGAGAGCACATGCCGGAGCACTAGAACTGCCGAAGTGAGTGATGATCATGATGCAATAAGGGCTTAAGTACCGTAAAACTTCTAACATAAGAGCGGCTCTTATGTTTTTCAAAGGGGTCAACAAGTGCTCTTATGTTGCAGGTGCTCTTATATTAGAGGTGGTTCTACGTTTTTTCGTGGACTTTTGAATAAAAGCAACAATATTTATTAACCTAGCTTCCTATGCTATTCAGGTTATTAATATCGCTGTCATCACTAAGATTGTGATTTACGTCTTCGGTTCCAGAACCTCTTCGCCCCAAGCCGCTGATTCGTCCTCCACTATCTCAACGTCGCTCACGCGCCCAGTATCGTCCTCGTCAGGAGCTCCGACTTCGAGAGGATCTCAGGTAGTTCCTGCGCTTCTGCAGCTTCGTGGGCTTTAAACAGCACGTACATGCCGTTTGGGATCCCACTGCCCTCTTTTGAGCCGTGGGTGAGGTTGTCGTCTGCCCCGCCGATAGCGCCAATCCCGCATGCTTTGAAGGAGAGTCGATTTGCAGATTTGCAGATGCAGATTTGCTCTGCACGTTACCGGCGTTCCGTCAATCCATCGTACGAAGTACGACAAGGCAAAGCCTTTGATCGCAAATACGTTTTTAGCGTGCCCACTTGCAAGAAGGCTTGAGCAATTAACCAGTTGCGTACGCGCAAATACAAAAACTAAAAAATGGGTTGTTTTCTCGGGCCTTCGTCCGAACGTTAAGAGACACGAAAGATGTATGGTGCTGTGCATGCGGCCGGTTGGATGCACAGGTTGTCCAACGACTACCTGTCCACGAAAACTTTCTGCCGGTTATCACGCTATTGTTGCGCGAGTTGAATGCAGTACGTGCGATGACGACGATTTCTTCAAATGCACATGTGTGTCGCTAGCGACTTATAAAGGAATCGCATGTCGTATGACGTTACTAGTAGCCGTTCACCACGGACTTGAGAGTGGTCCTCGCTGCTGGTTTTACGATAGGGAATCACAAATTCAGCTCCTTTTTCTACGCCTAGTAGCGAACGAGCGCATATATAGCTTCATACATCCGCATTTTGCTCCTATTTTCTGTACGGCTGAGGGCGTTTCACAAACAACGCAGACAGGATCGTTGCCGCATATAGCACGAACATGATGGGTAAGCGTTCCGTTTACTACAGGCAAGTCGGCCTGGTTAGTTCACGGTTCTTCACTGCGCTTTACAATGCTGTGTACAGGATATCACGGCACCATTCTAGATTTCGGACCTCGAGAAGCTCACCACATTCACGAAACCCTGTTCAATTCCATATCGTTGGTTCTCAGTGCTTACTTCCTGTACCTCATCCGTTACGAGTCCACGTACCGAGTGAAAGTGTACCAGCTTCTGCTAACTGTAGACGCTATGCTCGATTTGGCCCTCAGTTTGGTTACGCTACTGAGTCAACCGGTACGAGTTGCTTAATGGCACTGCGATTTAAAGCCAAACGAGTCCGGGTTTGTCACGCATAAAAGTAACACTTGGGCCCGCAGGAGGACCTTCATTAACGCCGGGGTTACCGATGACACGCGTTGCCCAGCTAGAACAATCCCCGATACACTGAACGCCATCCAGTTGAAATACTGGAAGGTATGGGCGGGTCTTCTTTCCGGTGACCAGAGATGACCTGTCCAAAGCGTAGCTAACGCACCGCCGCATGCATCTCGTTGACCAAATTTTGCTCAAAATTGCAATATTTCGACCGTGATCTCGGTGTATGGCCAGCAGCGGCTAAATTTCTAGCACATCTGCAGAACGGAACGGGAACGGAGCACTGTTTCCCATGAAGTGGGTTTTTGCGTGAGTGAAGTGAAGTGAAGTGAGGGTCGACTTCACTTCACTTCACTTCATTTCACTTCACTTCACTATTTTTCACTGAAGTTGGCACTTCACTTGCCTAAAACAAACCGTAGACCCTTGGTTTAGTCTCCTAACGGTAAGTAACAACGAACAATGCGTGCAAAGAGACCATAGAGACACATATTGGGCGCTGAGCAGCTCAAGCAATCCTGGGCAAGCGGACCCGGGCTGGCCCGCGGGCCGGGCCGGGTACGGTCCTAAAAATATTTCTCGGTACCGAGCCTCAGAGGCCAGTCCGGCCCCGAGGCACGGGTAAATATAAAACTAAGCTGTTTAAGTCTAACTCATATAAGGTAGCAGCAACTGAGGAGGGTTACAATTGGGCACCAGCTACAATTGGCAAAAATTCAGTGAAATGCAAACAATTTCAGTGTACAGGTATGTCATTATGTCGCGGTGCCCAATATATCATGTCATCATGACCCAACCAATTATCCCATGATCCTAACTGCAGAAGGACGAACAGTTCTGAGCCCGCCGCAAGAGACACCAGCGAAATTCTTGTCGTAAATTTGATGAAAACGTTGAAAATTCGCTGTGGCGGGCAACTTCACTTCATTTCGGTGAAGTGCTAACTTCAGTGAAGCAGTCCGCTTCCCGAGTGAAGTGAATTGAAGTGAAGTAAGGGCCAGCTTCACTTCACTTCACTTCAGTTCACTTCACTTCACTTCACCAAACTTCACTGAAGTTAGCACTTCAGCGAAACAGTGGAACGGAGTAATGCAGGAATACGCCCAATCGAACATCGACGCATAGTCTTGGTCGTGCTTGACAAAACTCGTTTATTAGGTGCTTCTCTCTGCCAACGGCTACTTCGTCATGATGAGCAACGGGTTCTTCTCCAGGCGATCGGAATGGCTCGGTTCGTGGATGTTGATCTCCTTCTACTTCACATACCACGTCGACCTCACGTGGATTCCAGCACAGTTCCTATATCGTTACCTGTTCACCGGTGTTAAGGACAAGTATGTCGTAGCTGTCAGAATAACGCTGCTCGAACGAGTGTCTCAGGGCTAACGCTAGGCTATACAGCCTTGCAGTTCTTGGCTTGATAATGGCATGGAACGCGCTTGCGCTGGCAATCATTCTAAGGATGCTGACTCAGCGCGCTCCGCAGTTTCGTGAGACTGGCTTGGACGTTCTACGCCGAAGCAGCTGGCCGTTGGACAACGGCGCGTCAGAGCCAGCAATGGCTGTGTCGCACGTGGTAACTCGACTAATCCCGGTCTCAAATGAATGAAGTGAATTTAGTCTGAGCTTCGGTTCCTGGCGTGGATCACACTGTGGACGCTAACGTGCTTTCTTAGCACCGTTATCGTCGTCGTATGCGAGGTTAAAATCGTGAGAAACATTGCCGGATTGGGTAACACTGTCCACGCGAAGACTCGGCGGATGCACAAAGAGTTTCACCGAGCGCTGCTTGCAATGGTATGCCGTGCGCATGAAGCAAAAAAGTACACTGTCAGGTGCTTAATAACGACTCAGGATCAGTGTATTTCATTCGGGTTCCCAGAGAAGGGTACATCGAGGCACGGGAATCACTGAAAGAGGTGGGCTCCATATGTACGCCGCTAGATATCCTCCTAAAGGGATGGATGTGTTCGTGTAAAAATCGACCTAACATTGCGCAGTTATTTTCACCTACTTGGCAAGTCAACCGGGCGAAAGTTTAGGATTTTTTGTTCAGTAGTGTGCTTTCGGAATTCTTAAAAGAATTCTCGTATTCAGAAAAGTATTTTTTCAGCATCGGACCGTTTATCCGCCCATTACCCATTCCACTTTAGGCCATTAGCCCGTTGGTCTCCACCGTAATTCCCGTGATGTACTTTGTCGCCACCGTCACTGCAGGGCTAACTCCCGGACCACTGTCGATACTGATGTCGTCGCTCGTCAGCACAACCACGGTGTTCAACCCATTGACCACGATCTGCTTTATGCGATGCTACCGCTCAGCAGCACTCAAGCATTTGTACGCATGCTTTCCACCGAAGAAGGTCGCTCCAGGAGACTCCTCGGTTCGCCTCAGTGCTTTTCACGTTTTGCAACCGCGTAAGGTTGCGTGAAACTGACGTTGTCCTGGGCTTAAATGTGCTTCTTACTTGATAGAAAAGCTAAGACCACTCGTGCATTTAGTCGAGAAAAAAGCTAATATACAATAAGTTTAATGGGGCCTAACTACGCAAGGCAGGGTTATTGCAATGTGAACATAAAACAATTTTATCGAGTGAAATTCTTATGCCGACTAGAGGGTGGAAGGCTCGTTGGTATATTTTAAGGGCGAGACTGGATACGAAACGGTTCGGCCTTTCCCGACCGCAAATGTGGGCAACCTTAAGGGCAATAAGCTTGGGTAAATACATGTTTCTTGACAATCCTTCCAATGATTGGTCAAGTGAAAATATTCCGAATGGAACACCGACATGCCTTAATCTGAGACATTGTTTGCGTCTTCCATGGTATGGTTAGACATTGACTCAATCATAAATCACAAAGACCTAGTAGCTATCGAGAGCGACAAAAAGACTTCCGCGGGCCAAACGCGTTCTCAGCACTCTCTAAGGTCCTTTGTTTTACGCAAAAGTGCACTCTCTGATGCTGAAGCCTCTCGGCAGCTCAAGCCGTGCGTCCTCTCGTGACGAGGGTGCAGCCGGCTGCTGACGACGCGGGAGTCTCTCGCGTCTTGTCTGCTCATCTGATGTTCATCAAAGCGGACTCTTTTCCGTGGACCTCTCTCCCACCGCTCACTTCTTTTGTTTGCTCCAGCGCATTCGCGTGGACGTTTTCGCTTCTGCAGAATCGAGCAAAACAAATGTCGCAACCGCGCAAATGTCGTGATTAGAAACCGTTTTTATAGGCCTTTTGAAAAGCGGTTGGTTGTCTTACGCAAAGTTTTATCATCGTTAAAAGCGTAAATTTTGCGCGTTATCGTTGCCACGTAGTATTGCATTTGTATAATTCCGTGAGCAAGGATGGCCTTGCACGCTCGTTGAGTTCTCAATGGCCCTCCCAGAAACCGTGCGAACACCCAGCATTGAGCTGAGGTCGCTCGTCTCCAGCGAGGTCTCTTTGGCAAAATTCATTTACTTATTGGCAATTATTTTTAGCAGAAGCTTTCACTACAAGCCGAAGTAGGTAAACTTCTAGGCTCATTGGCTAACTTGCCTATTTGTTGCTTGTTGCGTTGCCAGTGCATGTTTCTGCAATCGCCGCTTGTCCTATGCCTTAGTTCATAAACTGGTTTTTAGATCTAGATGACGCGCCTTCAGCGGCTACTCGTTCGTGTTGGGCAGTCTACTTCGCCACTGCAAGCAATAACTTACCGAAGAAATGCTTCTTCAGGTAACGCTTTGACTCGGAGATTTTGGGAAACGCGTGATATTTGTTCTAGGCCTCAGCCAGTCTACGAAGGAGGTCCAGCTGAATTCAGGTTATCGCATACCCTTGGTCGGCTTCGGAACGTACAAGCTCAGGGACGCAGCCGGCATGGAGCCGGCAGTCGAGAACGTCTTGGAAGCCGGCTACCGCTTATTCGATACTGCTAAGAACTATCGAAACGAAGCTGTTCTCGGCAATGCTCTCAAAGTATGTTCCCGTTTCATGCTGCAAGACTTTGGCGATTCAGGTCTGTTTGCCACGACATACCCTCAAACGGAACGACATCTTTGTAACAACAAAATGCACTCCTGCTCCCGCACATGTCGAGGGAATCCGATGGCTAGTGGAGGAGTCACTGGAGAACCTGAAGACGAGGTACGTGCTTACTTGACGGTTTTGGATTGTTAAGGGTTTTAGCTACATCGATCTCTTCCTCGTACACTTCCCAATGGAATTCGGCGCAAATGGATCCGACCCGAACAACGCTCGCTGTCGGAAGGAGATGTGGCGCACACTCGAGGAGCTTGTGGGTAAGATGACGCATCACTACTGCTTAAAATAGTAGCTTGCCTTTCTTGTTTCTTGGTCTGGTTTGATCTACACCACGTTTAGGTGAGGGTCTTATCCGCTCAATCGGGGTCTCCAATTACGAGAAAAACCACTTGGAGGATATCCGGAAATACGGCAAGCTTCAGCCGTCGGTGAACCAAGTGGAATTCCACCCTCATTTCCGACGCCAGTCGTTGCTTCAGTACTGCAGGGCGCAAGGAATTTTTGTTCAGGTATTCATTTTTGTTGCGTAATGCCTGACATGCGCCTATTTAGGCTCACTCGTCGCTGGGACAAAACCATGAGCAGCTATTGAGTGATCCTGTCGTTAAGAGACTCGCCGCTAAGTACGGGGCGTCGGTACAGGTATGCTTGTCTGTCAAAACCTGGAGCATAAACTTATCTTATCCACGGCTGCCATGCCGTGTTTTAGAAGGTCCTTCTCGCATTCGCAACTTCGCAGGGCATTGGCGTCATTCCCAAGTCGGCTAACCGCGATCGTATCTTCGACAACTTCTCATGCACCGAGCTCAAGTTGTCAGCGGACGATCTAGCTGATCTTAATTCGATCAACATTGACCAGAACTATACGCGATGCACTGGTTGGCTGGTCAAATAAAAGACGTTTAAGTGCGTAGGTGACCGCTAAGATCCGAAACAGCCATGAGTGAACCCTGAGACGCTTGCGTTCCAGCGTTTGACTTCATGTTTTCTTAATCTTATCGATCGGTTAGAGAGGGCTTATGGGATGACTTGGCACAACAGAATTCACACAACTTTTCAAACGGTTCTAATGGTATAGGCAGCGCACGTTGGTTGCGAGCAAGAATGCGTGCAGTAATGCATACCATGCGGTACCGCATGTACAAACAAATGTGAGCTCACGTCCCGGCCAAATGTTCATAGGTATTTTCGAGGGCTCTGTGGAAGTTTATGTGCTTTGCCTCTTATAAGCTCTAAGAAGAAGAAGGAGACTTGGCCTAAATTTTAGCCGAACGACTGATCCCCGTGAACGGAGAGCGGACGGCTTTTATAGCGTCTGCCGGGTCCAAAGTGCGTTGCGTTCCTTGACGCGGAGGCAGAGAA
>JNEY01000847.1:0-29597 GCA_020875895.1 Aphelenchus avenae
AGTTTTGAGTCAAAACTTTTGACCGGGTCTAGACTGACGAGCAGCATCGACCCGAAAAGCCGAAATAGTGTTTAAAGATAAATGAATCGCCAAGGGAAAGGGCTTCATTCCCTACCCCCAACCGTCTAATTGTCTAGGTGTCATATTTAATTTTCTACATCCCAAAGTTAGCTGGGGACTTCTGCTCGAGGTACATCCGCCAACTGAAGATAGTCGGGACAACCCCGTGACGTGAGCCGTGCGTGGCCCAAAAATTCGTGCCATGACGTGATCATTGAAATCGCGGCTTTTGCATTACAACGGCAAATCACGTCGCGTCACGGCGGGCAATATCGAATATTTGAGGGCTTGTGACGCGAGCCGTTCTGTGATAACCCTCCCAGTGACGTGAGCCGCGACGTGGTCACGGCATAACTTCACGTCACGGCCGACGTCACGTCACGGCCGACTATCTCTACTGCCTACGGCGTCCCTTCCCTTCACCCATCACTATAACTCAGACTCTTGTTTAGCGCTATAATGGACTGTCTCGTGGACTGTCTGTGCTCGGTTTTCGCTGAGGTCGTTGTAGACCTATGCTGCGCATGCTGCCGTGATCATCATGCACACTCCGAATGCAGCAACCACTGCGGAGAAGACAAGTGCGAGCCGGTTACCTGCCAGCCGACGACCGCTAACCGTTTCTAAACCAGTTTTCTATTGTACATCGGTGAATCTCGCTATAACTTTGTACTATGGTTATTCAGTGTCTTGAAATTCTTCGCATTAAAGAGGCGAGCACTACCAGAATGGCTTCACATTCCTTCATATCTTCAGGTAAAGTAGATTCCGGTGTCGCCTACCTCCAATTAGACTCGACGGAGCTAGCCAGAAAGAGACCCATTCAGCACGGACCAGTGTTCTACCATGCATGGAACCTTTTTCAAACGTTGAACGAAGGAAGGGTGCCGATTTCACAGAAAGTTCACGCAGCATGCCTTGTTGTTGTGAGCCTGTATGTGTGCTGTCACTATTAGTTGGTGCCATATGCAGACGGACACAAGCAGACATGCGTGAGCGCTATCGCGTGCACGGAATATCAGATAACCTTAGCATCCCAAAAATCGCATTATGCGAGAATGCATGCGTGTAATCATGCACACTCAGCGCTATCGCACAGTGAAGCAGGGCTGGGCACTTCTGAAAATCAACCCGAGACCGAGACTCAGAAAACCAACCGAGACCGAGATCGAGACCGAGACCTCCAAAATGGACCGAGAGTCTCGGAAAACCGAACCGAAACCGAGACTTCAACAAATTTTTCTCTGGGTCGTAGCGGCAGGGCAGTGACGGTAGGGGGATAGCTTGCGTGACCTCACTATGTATGGTTGTTGTTAAATAATGCCCGCCGCAGTCGGCGCCAACAAAATTTTGGTGAAAAAATGGCTGTATATTGAAAAATTTCGCTGTGCGGCGCCTAGCGGCGCAATCTCTAAGTCTCGGTTTAGTCTCGGTTTTTCAACCGAGACCACCAAAATGACCGAGAGTCTCGGAAAACCGAGACCGAGGCCGGGTCGCAGCCCTGTAGTGAAGCATGCACATTGCCCGGAGCATTGAACAGATCCGATGTCCAATCCAAAATTGGCAGCAATCAGGTCATTTTCGGATTGTCCAGAACAGTTAAATCTCGGAATGGATGCGGAATCGGCTCTGGATCTGACGGGCATTAGATGTGGAATGCTCTAAAACCCACATCTTACCGGAATCAGGTACCAGTAAGTGGCGTGTTAATAGAACTTTCTTTGCTTCCAATTATGGCAATTGTGAGAACACGTCGCTGCCCCCATTCTCCTCATTTCTGACCCGCCTCTCCGTTGAAACAATGTTTGTGGTGGCGCTCTGACGTTTCGGTACCGAAGCTTTGACTGGACACCGCTAAACATTAAGCCAGACCATGGGCTCTCAACGCGATTTCTGTTGACTCCGGCTGGACAGTGTAATGCACACGTTTTCCGTCGAGCACTTGCTGATTGGTCTCTCCGTTCATAGGAAAATGTAATCCAAAGTTATTTATTTGATAATTATGTTGGTTACAGTTGTGTCTATGTCACGTGATTTCCCTGATGCCAACGCTTATCCTAAAGGTCATCAGGCTACGTGAACGTGAAAGGTCACGTGAACGCGTTGCCTAAGCTTTTCCTCAAGATTATGCCTCTTTGCAGTCGACGGCGTAGACGAGCGCGATGTGGCCGCGATTCCGCCGGGAGAACGTGCTTCAAACGCTTGCAAAATCGCCGCGCTACCATTCCTCAGCAGGAGATGCTCTCGACCCGTTCGACACATCGAATTCGAGCCAAAAGCGCAAGGTACGTTGCGTACAGGAAGTTTAAGAGTAGTCTTTTCTCGTATCCTGGTTAAGGTATCGTAATGCTTATGCTCGGTTTTAGCGCCCAGATGACACAGCCGAATCTTGCGAGCAATCATCACGCAACTGTCCCCCGGCAGAAGATGCTCCCGAGCCGTGCAACACATCGAATTCGGGCGAAAAGCTGAATGTACGTGAAGTCTAGGAAGAGTAAGAACGGTCTTTTCGCCAGCTTTGTCCCGCAGGGGGGGGGCATCCCCCGATAAATTTCGGAGCTCCGAAAATGATGTAGCCAAGACCCTTATAATTGCCACGGCCGGACCAAACGGAACTCAGATTGGCAAATTACAGTAAGTTACAGTAGCTGGCGCAGGGTCGCGCGGCCTTGCTTACGACGCTTGCGAATTACTGTACCTACGATTTTGCCCAGGGTTAAGAACGGCTCGGCGCTATATACATTGTTGTAAGGCTGTAGACATGCTTATTTTCCGCTGGTATTTCGGGAAACTGCGTTCACCGAGTTTGGAACATCTTAAGCTACATTTTAAGCCCAAACTCGACAGTAATACTTTGATTTAACAGACAGAAACAAGGGCCTGAAGTTGCTAAGAGTTTCAACATGAGGTCGCCGAGGTTTCCCGACCTGTTCTCATCCAAATTTTAAGCTACGAACTTCGGTATACTTCCATTGCACTCCTATGACATGCCTCCAAAGAGCTACGCATGGATTTTTGGTTAAGTTTTCTAGTCCCTGAGATAAATTGATTCTCCTAAGACAAGAAACCTAAAAAAGCGCAAAACGCGCTCAAAGTTCATGCACACGAGTGAGCTGTTCTCGGCGAGCAGCCAAGATTGGTGTACAATTCCGGCGTCATCATGCTTGTTGCTCCATGTATCAAAACATCACGCATGGGTTTTTAAATATATTGCCGGTGAAACGAGATATAGGGCAAAACGTTGTTTGGAGACGGCCACGGCTCGAAAAGTGTTGCCTACATCGCCTGGTCAAAAATGCTCGTATCTGAACGAAAATTTTCGCACTTAGGCTCATTTTGACCGCAACAAAACGGGCTACAAACGTACGGATGGAATTTTGTAAAAACTTCATCTGGCATGTTTTATATGCAAAACTATACAGAAATTGCGCGTTTTGAGGAAAAGTGAGCTATTTTCGGCTAGGTTAAAGTACCCTCATAACTGTTGCGATTCCGACAAATGATACATCATTCGATAGCGCATTGAAAGTAGAATATTCCTACGGATGCATTTTTCCATATCCTTATTCGTTTTGGAGAAAACAGAGATTAAGTGACGAAAAACTGGCTATTTGTCGCATTTATAGCTAGTTACAGTAAGTTTCCACTGAGTCGCTGCCAGTACTGCGCGCGCTACTGTAATAACTCATTTGCCATTTTCAGTTCCGTACTCCTACAGTATCGATCCGGCCGTGATTGCAGCGGCCTTGGGTAGCCATAAAATCGTTGGTAAGTTACCTACGATTTCCTTATTATCTAAGGTAATAAGGGAGCGAACAAGGGGATTTCTTGGCGATCAAAACCTTGGCCCGACCTAAGCTTCCTAAATCGCGTAAATTCGGATCCTCGGTACGCCACTGGCATGTAGGAATCTCTAAGAATGTTCTTTTCGCTGTCTCTGTGTGCGCATGCGTGTGCCCAGTGCGCAGTTTTAGGCCTCGACTGCCATTTGCCTGACAAACAGCCGGCTCGAAGTGCTCAACGCCACTTTCTCTCCGCAGTTTGTGCCGGAGAACGTCGACGAAAGAGACCGCTACGAAGAGTTCTTTCGCCAGGGACAAGTCTTCTTGATTGGCACATCGCACGGAAACAAGGACTGGTAAGGCTTAGCCCAGAAAGCTTATGAGCCTCACAACCCTGGACGGGGGCGGACCTTTGGGCTCCGGCCCGGCCCCCCGAGCCGACCTCAGGCCCCCGTCTTTAGGTCCAGGCTCCGGCTCCAGGCCCCACTCGAATCGTGTAGCCCGAAATTGCAAATATTCAGAGAGTAGACTTCGATCAAATTAATAGGGGCCGATAAAAATGTATAACTTGAACGTTTTAATTCAGACATTAAGAACACATCGAACAAATGATCTTAATCCAGGAAATGTAAGGTAGCGACTAGAAATAGGTTCCTTTTATCGTCTTGGTCCGGCTCGCGACGCCTGACCATCGGCCCCGCCCGCGGGCCTGACCCCTCTCTCTACTGCTCTCCCCCCCCCTTCCCCTCCGGTTTAAGCCTTTCAGGGCAAACTAATCAGACGTGACCATCATTGTCGTGGACCACATCCGACAATTCCATTTGAGACGCTTTTTCATGGCTACAACTACTGAGAGGCTAAGCCTACAAAAACGCCTGCATGTTTAGCGCTGCGGATGTTCGACGCGCTATACGGCGCGTCCGACCCGACACGGTGATGGTCGAACTTTGCGCCAATCGGGAGATAATCTTGCACGTCGACAATGCCGACTACCTGTCCGAATTCCGTGCCGCTCGCCTGGAGTGCGACAATCTGCCGGACTGTCCCATCGTGCTCGGCGACCTGGACATCCGCATCACCGAAAAAGAAGCACGCGCGATGAGGCTTGGGGATATTTGCAGGCTCGCAAAGGACATCGCTTGGCCTCTGCTTACGGCTGCCCCACGCTGGCTCCTTGCTTTATGGTGAGCGGCGGATAGATTATGCAATGAATTCATTCGTCGGAACAAAATGTTAGCGCTCTAAGTCACGTTAAAAGCAATCTTTAGTGGACGGTTCGCTCATGACGACGAGGCAAAGCAACGCGCTTTCAAAGTCGCCCTCAGCAAGACCAGCGGGGATGTGTTCCTGGAATGGTGGAAGGCGTACATAGACGATCGGGACGTCTACATGACAAATATGCTCCACGAACAGCTAGAGGCGTTGACGAAGAAGAAGTTCGGTGCAGCGAGGCTTGAAAGCAGCACTGAAGTCCAGCACGATCCGGAGCCGGTTCGAATCGTCGCGGTGGTCGGCAAGGCCCACGTGGACGGGATCAAGACAAAGTGGGGCAAGCGGGTCGAAGCGGAGGCCATCGAGGAGCTGTCGAGGTACGCGAACTAGGCTTTAACCACTCGGCCAGTCTGGACGCTGCTAAGGGCTCAGGTACGGCTTGGGCCAAGTGCAGCACAGTCACGCTCGGAGTGAAGCTATAGTAGCCCTGGTCAGTGTTGCAGCAACACAGTTGGACGCTGTATTACTCGTTACCTACTGGCCACAAACATTTCAGCTTCGTCTTCAACATTGAAGCCAAGGCTGAAGTTGAAAGTTTTTGTCGAAACCCTGATTGTGCACGTATTCTTTGACCTTTAGGCGCCAGACACAGACTGCCATGGGGCCCAGTGTGCCACGGCTAACGCTGATTTCTTAGCAATTTCGGTCAAAATTGGCAGTTTTCACCAGAACACTGCTTAGCCAGCACCGACCACAATTCTACGAGGCTACCAAGGAGCGCACTCTTATGACCAAACTTGTTTTAGTGTTCCTCGATGCACATGGATTTCGCCCATGGCAAACGCGCTGCTCGTTATCATCGTCATTGCATTCGTTCTCTACATGGCGGTCTTCTGAGCACCTTATGATGTCTCGCTAGTCACTACCGGTCTCCGCTGATTTTAGTGTACGGTGACTGTAATTCTTACTGCGCTTTTTGGCGCCGAATAAAGTCGTTTACGCTACTCTTTGGCGACATGGAATGATCAGCTCGAAGAGTTCAAGGATCCCTCCATGTGTTACGCTATATTGAGTGACTGAGCATTGACTTCGTCGCATCCTGCAGCAATGGAGCGCAGCCGAAGGTCGCTGCTCACGGGAAGCGGCAGACGTTTCCGGTGCCGCAACAGAGCTAAATCGACGCCTTAGCCCTTACAACATAGTCGCATACAAGCGTTCACTTCTTCAAAAGCCCTTTTATGACTGTTCTATCGCTTTTTTTGCATCCCGCCTGTTCGTAGATCGATCAAGCAGTGGTGCTGATATCATCCTACCTGCATGAAAGCGCCCCACGCTCGTCCCATTTACTAGTGATCATGGTTGTTGTGTCCAGGGCTTAGCACGAGAACCAATGCACCAGGGGAGAGAAGTAAATGCTTGATTGGCGCGGGACAGAGGGTTCTGATTAGACCACGCTACTTATACACAAAGTCAGGCCAATGTTGACCAAAGGTGCCATAGGGGGGAGGGGTCGTGGCAACGTTGACGTCAACATTGACTTTCATCGAACGCTGTGGTTCTAGCCGCTAGGCGCCACCAGAGCAGATTTCCAGTACAGGCCCCAAGTTTGCTAAGGGACCGTCCAGAAAGTATGTGGACTCACAAAGCGATTTTTGACCCCCCCCCCCCCTCGCCCCCTCGTGAACAGATGTGAACAGGGGTCCGACCCCCCCCCCCCTTCTGTGAACAACTGTGAACAATTTGCTGACCCCCCGCCTCCCCCATGTGAGCTTCACATAGTTTCTGGACAGTCCCTAACTGAATTTTCACCATTGTATGGGTAGGGTACGGTCCGGGTTGCAAGCCCTTAGCTAGCTGATGCTTTACGCAACTAAAAAAAGTTTTTAGCACTTTCCGCAGTTTAGCCCTGTGCCAATCTCACTATCACTTCGTTGTCTCGACATGTTAGTAGAACTTTATTTGATTCCAATGAGCAGTTTCATTTTCGTAGAATACGGGAGGCATGGAAAAGACAAATCAGCGAAAATTTCGCGAATGCATAGCACAACTGCGACAGTATCGATCACGGTTCCACTGAGGATAGGGCAATATTCCGGAAAGAACCATAGTTTGAGATGACCGACGACATTCATACAAAGCGAACGGCTACTAGCTGGACAGGCAATACGCAGAATGGGCCGAAGAAGGGTCAATGAAGGAGGCAAAATGGGGTGACAAATGAGACGGCGTGGGGCGGACATCGGCGAAGGAGAGTCCACGGTGGGATTTGTCTCGGTCGCGTCACATTTCCGGCTCCACTTGAACGACAGCCGAAGACCATAGCTCAGTTAGACGCTTTAGAGCAAAGGCAAGAACAGATATTAAGCCAAAATCCTTAGAATTTCGAGTTTTTTACTGAAATTTCCGAGAGCTATGAGTCGACGGCCGCCGCACCTCGCTCACTACTTCTGGTGAGGAAGCGGTGGACGAGGTTTACCTGCCTCATCCGCCTCCGGCCGGCGTGCAATGCGACATGTCCATGAAGCGGTTGTTCGGGCGTCCCATCGGGCGACGGCCACCTGCAACAGGAAAATGTTAGAGGTAGTTGGGAGATTTATGAAAAAGGACGTGGCGCGTATTGCTGGAAACGAGGTTTAGATTCGAATTTTCACAGCTACGCTAAAGGCTAAAGTCCACTCTATGTATGGCTTAAGAAATTCACCCACTATGACCCGTCCCACCTAACAACCTACGTGTATACACCCTAAGATATGGTCCAAGAAGTGTGCCTAACAACTGACACGAATACGCTACCGCACGGCACATCGGTGTGGCAGTCAGACGGGATGCTCTCGCACAGCGTAAGAACCGGCAGCGTTCAGCATACGCTACCGGCTTGATTCATGTGCTCGGGCAAGGGCCCTTGGTCGAGCAAGAGTCGAAACAAAGACGTTTTGGACCACTATTTTGGGCCTCTTAGAGCAGCTTCGTTACTCAAGGGTACGGGTCAGCACGTACCTCCTCCGCCGGGTCCACCGGGGCCTCCGCTACCGGGCCATCTGCCACCGCCGGATCTGCGTTGTGAGGACGTCGAGCCAGAGTTCTTCAGCTCCAGGAACGGCGCGAACAGAGCCCGGAAGCTAAAAGACACATATAGTAGGATTTAAGCAAATTGTTGCGCCCAATTCAGGCCAAAAAGCTAGCCTATTTTTGGATTTTGAGGCGGCATGAAAAATTCAAGGTCACTTACAACGCGGCAATGAAGGTGAAGAGGGCGAAGACCCATCCGAAGTAGGACGGCTGCCCTTGCACCACGTTACCTTCTAAACAACGCAGAGATTAGGGCTATCACAAAGCTGGAAAAACGTACTTGAATCGACGTAAGGCATTGTGACGGAGAGCTGAGCGTCGTTGACGGCCGTTGGTTCTTACATGCCACGCGTGGAAGGCTAAGTTGCGAAGGATAATATCAACACAACCAAAGAACAAATACAATCACGTCAGAAGTGCGGTCTCTTCGTCTACACGACGAAAGTAGAAGAGGACGCTGAGCGGAAGGAAAAAAGCGCAGTTTTCCCACGCATTCGGCTGGACGATTTATGTCATCGAATGCAAATCACGCTCAGGCACATGCCCCTCTCCGGTGCTCAGAAGAACGGTCAGTTTTACGTCTTGTATTGGCAGCATTGCTGGAACGGTCTACTGAAGACGCTGACTGACTAGTGAAACCAGTTTTATGATAGACTTAGCAAAGTAGGCTGCCCGTAATAGCTGTCTAAGCCTTCAAATGAAGTTCCGAATCCAGCATGTGGGGAGGTTAAAGCCTGACGAGCATTTAATGTGGCAGCCTTAAAGTGACGCAAGTTCTAGGAAGGAGGTTTTAGTGTGAACATTGAGCAAATCTGGAGCCAAATGACCTCCACCACGTAAATGACGTAATGACGCAAATTACCACGTAAATGAACCTCCATACCAGGCATTCAGGTACCTTTTTTGAGAAGGGAACCACCGCACGTGGCTATTGCTTAATCGATGTGGAAACAAAAGCGTTCGCCACTGGTGTGATCCGTCGGCGGACGTGTTCCGAAGGTGGAACCGACGCTAGCACGCAGAACGCCAGAATGACGACACCGTGGTTGCGCAAGCGTCGCGTCGAGTCCCAGCGCTTTGAATGATGCGGGTCACTGGGAAATAATGGCCGCCGCTAGGCGGTGTTTCACAATGTATTTCTGTTTGCAAAAGTCTTTGCTTAATTTAATGCGTTTGAAACTTTAATAATGTGAGTGTTTAGATCGTCCAGAAGCCCAAAATGGCGTCGGTAGCGGACGAGAACTCGGATATCCTCACCTTCACGCCACTGTAAGCCAAGACTTCTGGAGTTTGTTTAATGTATTACGGCTTTTAGAGGCTCCGGACAAGAAGTGGGACGCTCCTGCCACTTCATGCAGTTCAAGGGCAAGAAGATCATGGTACGCTTCACATGACTGTGGCCGAAACAGTTGCTAACTAATGTAAACTGATCGACACTAAACTGGCTGCTTAAGGTTTCCGGAAATCCATCTTTTTGTACAATTGGGCATGAATGAGGCCTTTAGTATTGAACGGCAACAAGCTTAACCGGGGTCCGCTTCATGAAAGGTCACTAATTTAGCTATCACTTAAGCTTTGTGATTTCAGTGGCGCGTTGACTCCAAAAACTACGGGGAGGACCGAAACCCCGTGAAATTACAAGCTTTGCTGGCCTGAAAAGGGTATAAAGTTGACCTTATCGTAGTCACATGTGGAGCTGTACTAAACGTAACCTTTAGGAAAATTAAATTCAACTTCGCACACCTTATTTATAAAGTGGAACTAAACCCGTTAGCTCATGAAAAGACGGTTGCACTGGTCGTAATATTCGTGTTAAAACTGCGGAGTTACTCGAGCGCTTACATTTTAATGCCTACTTACCTATTAGAAAGCCCAGTGGCGTAAAGGATTTACCTTCATTTGCCAAACTCACACTTTTAGTTCGACTGCGGCATCCATCCGGGCATGCACGGCGTCGACGCGCTGCCGTTCGTGGACTTTATCGACTGCGAGGACCTCGACCTCCTGCTCGTCACACACTTCCATCTGGACCACGCAGGAGCGCTGCCGTGGCTCCTCGAGAAGACTGCCTTCCGCGGGAGGTGCTTCATGACGCATGCAACGAAGGCCATCTACCGGATGCTCATCGGGGACTACATCAAGGTGAGCCTTGGGGTGGAGCTCTAGGTTTTTGAACGGTCGCTTTAGATCGCGAAGTACGGCGGCGGCTCCGAGCATCGAATGCTCTACACTGAGGAGGACCTGGAGCGCAGCATGGACAAGATTGAGGTGAGCACCCAGCTACACTTCCTAAGTAAAGAAACGAAGATGGCTTGTAGTGAGCATGGGCGACAAAGCTAAGCCAGCGCAGGGCCCACTTCGTGCTTTGTACGGATGCACCCGTGTAGTCCCCGCATGACGTATGTTGTAGGCTTGGGCTTGACTTTGGCTTGAACGCATGCCTGCCATGCATGGGAAACAGGAATCATCCGAGATCGTACCTACATTTGCGACCACCATCATGCACTGAATGTGGATTAGATACAGTTATTTGAAAATTCTGCAAACGACATGCTTCTGCATGCGATACCGCTTGCTACGCATGACTGCACGCATCACCTGTAAGCACGCACGCATGCATGCTTACAGCATCGCATGCTGCAAGCATTTTATGCTGGTTGGATTCTACCATTGTGAGTCACTCGGGAAGCCCTCTACCCTTATGAGGTGGCATCACCGTAGTTAGCGACTTTTGGCAAGCGTTTTAGGTTGTAATGATATCGACTGTACGGGCTTGCTTTCCTTAAATCGATGCCAAGGTTATGCAAAGTTCGGTTCTTTTCCATACCTAAGACAGTGATCAGTGTTTTGACTTCGCCGAAGAACTTCTACCTCTACCTCTACCTCTACCCGGCCGAAGTTTGAACCTCTACCTCTACCTTCTACCCGGCCGTAGTTTTTCTTCTACCTCTACCTCTACCTCTACCTGGCCGAAATTTTAACTTCTACCTCTACCTCTACCTCTACCCGGCCGAAGTTTTAACTTCTACCTCTGCCTCTACCTCTACCAATTTTTCGAATAAAATCTCATTATTTCAACGAAATATGACCAAAAAAGCCCGAAATAATGGAGTACAAGTTCTTAACATCTACCTCTACTTCTACCTCTACCCGGTAGACATTTCAACTTCTACCTCTACCTCTACCTCTACCCGGCCATAATTTTAACTTCTACCTCAACCTCTACCTCTACCTGATCATTTTTAAACTTCTACCTCTACCTCTACCTCTACGTAGAGGTAGAGGTAGAGGTAGAGGTAGAGGTAGAAGTGCAGGTAGAAGTCAAAACACTGACAGTGATACACGAAACAAACAACGGGCAGCATCCAAAACGTATTCGCGCGTTTCAGAAGGTCCTTTAGAATCCAGATACACATGCTCTTTGCACCGATTTACGTTTTTATCCATCTCGGGTATTTAGGTGATCGACTTCCACGAGCAGAAGGAGGTGAACGGGATCAAGTTCTGGTGCTACGTGGCCGGCCACGTGCTTGGCGCGTGCATGTTCATGGTCGAAATCGCGGGCATTCGCGTGCTCTACACCGGTGACTTTTCACGCCTCGAGGACCGCCATCTGTGCGCCGCCGAGATTCCGAACATCACGCCCGACGTGCTCATTAGCGTAAGCGTTGAGCGAGCGAGTACTCTTCGGACGTACTGTTTAGGAGTCTACCTACGGCACGCAGATTCACGAAAGTCGAGAGGACCGCGAGCGAAGGTACGGCATGATTCTGCTCTGGGAAACTACGGGAAAAATCGTGTAAATATTGTACGGTACGGCAGTACGGGCCGTAATACGATACGGCTCCAGTACGGCCCGTACGTGTTATAAATACCAGAAAATCGAAGCCGTGCCGAGCTGACACCAGCCTAATGCACTTCGTACCGATAGTACGGTAGCGTACGCCCGTATTGCTCCATCGGCGACTTTCGGACTGCCTTGTGCCTTGGCAACCTTGAGCACGTATGCTGCCTCCTGGTACCTCACGACTCTCCCGGTTCCATGACCTCAGTTAGACTTAGGGCTCAGTTCAACCAAGCCTAAGCGTGAAATTTAATCAACATGCTGCTGTTTTAGGTTCACGTCCACCGTGCACGAGATCGTCGCCAGAGGTGGTCGCTGCCTCATTCCGGCTTTTGCACTCGGCCGTGCCCAGGAACTCCTGCTGATCCTCGACGAGTACTGGGAGCAGCATCCGGAGCTGCACGAGATTCCCGTGTATTGTAAGCCTCTCTGGCAATGCGCAGCCCTCAATGATGTCCTTTTTAGACGCAAGTTCCCTCGCGAAGAAGTGCATGGCCGTCTACCAGACGTTCGTCAGCGGCATGAACCAGAAGATCCAGCGACAGATCGCCGTGAACAATCCTTTCGTCTTCAAACACGTCTCTAACCTCAAGGTATGGCGCGACCTTGCCAACATTATGCATCTGTCTCCGGACGTGCACATGAATCAAGCCGGTAACGTATGCTGAACGCTGCCGGTTCTTACGCTGTACGAGAGAGTTCCGCCTGACTACCACACCGATGTGCCGTGCGGTAGCGTATTCGTGTCAGTTGTTAGGCACACTGCTAGAGCTACCTTTGCCGCAGGCAACCCTGTGCGGGGGCCGAAGGGTCGGGCCCCCGGCCCCCGTTTGGACCAACCTAGGCCCCGGCCCCCATACTTTTGACCCCTAAAATGTTCAAAATTGTCGAATTCCGTTTACGATGTTCGAAAAATCGTCGAAAGAACGTCTACCTGTACGCATTTGCTGAAAATACGTTGCTAAAGATGCGTTAGTTCTGTCCTTGCGTTTCCAAATACGAGGGCGACGGAGAAAGACGAACGTTCATGCCATTCTCGCAGCAAAACCTTTTGCGAAGCTCATTTTTCACGATATGTACCATTCAGCCTAATCTCGAGTTTAGAGCATGGAACACTTCGAGGACATCGGTCCCTGCGTGGTGCTCGCCAGTCCCGGCATGCTGCAGAACGGGCTCAGTCGAGAGCTCTTCGAGAACTGGTGCACGGACTCCAAGAACGGATGCCTCATCGCCGGCTACTGCGTCGAGGGAACCCTCGCTAAGGTGCCATCCATATAATTTTCTTGTTTCATATTGCTGTTCGTTTAGCACATTCTCTCCGAGCCCGAAGAGATCATCAGTATGAGCGGCCAGAAGCTCCCCATGCGCCTCCAGGTGGCCTACATCAGCTTCTCGGCGCACACGGATTTCGCGCAGACCTCGGAGTTCGTCCGCGCCATCAAGCCGCCGCATTTGGTACGACGCTGACCGGGCCCAGGACGGGGCAGCAATGAAAATGAAGAACTTGACGAAAACACAACATCCTAATATGACGTGCGCTACGCATGTCAGTGTGGCCTGGGGCAATGCATGCCACTGCAGTCTGAGATCATGCATGTGACTGGGACAAAGCATGTTCATGCGACCGGGTCCGCAAATTCCAGCGCTTGTGGTGGGCCAAGCACGCTACTGCGATCCTGGACCACGCATGGTCGTATATGGTCCAGACCACATACGATGGTGTGATCCCCTTCATGCATACGGTGATGTAATGCGGCCTTGACCACGTTGCCAATTGCGGTCCGGGACGACGCATGATAATGCGGGCTGGGACCACGCATCCTGTGGTCGGGGCCACGTTGCCAATTGCGGTCCGGGACCACGCATTTCGGTGCGGTCCGTGCCTAGGCGTGATAATGGGATGCGGGACCGTGCATGATGCTGCGGTCCGCGACCACGCATGCAAATGCGGTGCGGGACCACGGTGCTCATGCGGTCCACGCCCACGCATGCCGCCCATGCGCACCTATGCCCGGCAAAAATAGCGTCTCACGGGATATAACGCATGCAGTGAATGGTCGCTAATATGTTGACCAATCATGTTAACTGGACTACGCATGGCCATGCGGTCCGGGACCACGCATGACATCGCCGCCCGGAACCACGGTACTTATGCGTCCCGGAGCCACGAATTTCAACCCGCTGGATGCCACAATTAAACCATTTTTTGGAACCGAGAGAAACAGTGACTCAAAAGCAACTGCCCCAACTCTGACTGGCCATACGACATACGACTAAAGCTTCTTTAGATCCTCGTCCATGGCGAGATGAACGAAATGAACCGGTTGAAGGCGGGAATTCTGCGACAGTACGAGGACGACCAGGACTTTAAGATCGAGGTAAACCGCGACGTTTTGGAGCACTTCGTTACACAGCGCCGTTTAGGTCCACAATCCGCGCAACACGGAGACGGTGGCGCTCCACTTTCGAGGACAGAAGACGGCGAAAGTGGTGGGAAGTCTCGCGCTGAACCCACCGCAAGACTCGAGCGTCATCAGTGGTGTGCTGGTGCGCAGGAACTTCAACTACCACCTCATGCATCCGAACGACCTAAGCGGTCAGTATAGGCCTATTACCGGGGGTTCTTTTGTTGAACCATGGCTCAGACTTAGGCCTAGTGTAGTCGAGAAACTTCACAGGCTTTGCCAATTTTAGGCACATGCCTCTGTACCGTATGTACCGAAAAGCTTCATAGACTAGGGACGATCTTAGGTCTGAGAGGGCTAGTTAAGACGTCGATCACCTAGTAGTTTCTGGACTTAGATTGGGCCTGGCATTAGGCCTATGATGGGCTTATGCAATATAGCCTGCTCAGTAACTCAGGCTAGACATTTAAGTACCGGCCTTGGTTTAGGTTAGTCCCTTGCTTTAGCTTATAGCATAAGGATTAGGTCACCAGTTTGCGTGCCAATAGTATTCATTCATGTTGACCTGGGTCCAGCGCGACTAGAGACAATCTTGGGTATGAGCGGAGCATACGATGAAGCTGAATCTGTGTTCCTGTTCCTCCACTTGGGTTCTAGCTTAGGCCTAGTTTAGACGTTGAAACTGTAACAGTTCCTAGGCTTAGATTGGTCCTGGTATTAGGCCTGTGACGGGCTCGTGCAGATGTGGCAGGCCATTAATCTTGGCTATTGATGCCTTTGAGAGCCCGCCTTGGTTTAGTCATTTACTTGTGGCTTATAGTAGAGATCGGCACTGGGACCCCGTTCCGAACCCGTGCCCGTGGTGACCCCACCCGTGCCGTACCCCGTTCCCGCTGTGGACGAAAAACTGCCATGACGCATACACTAACACGGCATAAAATACGACCCGTAATGCGGCTTGGCCCGTGTAATACGGCTTATTTCGAGGTCGTGCCGTGTTGCCGTACCGTACCGTACTATACGGGTACGTGTGCGGGTTTGGCCCGTAACTTGGTACGGGCGCCGATCTCTAGCTTATAGCTTACGATTAGGTCTCAAGTTTGCCACTGGCTTTAAGCATATAGACCTAGGTCCTAACTTCAACCTCTTGTCATTAGCCATCATTATGCTTCTCTTCTAGCTCTGAGCCATACTAAAATACACGTATAGCATGTCAACTCTCAGGACCTACCTGCTAGAATATGTGCTAACTCTGGTATGCTTTAGCCTACACGGATCTCGCGAATAGTCGGCTAACGCAACGCGAGAGCCTCTATTACGACGGTACACTACCGCTGCTCCTACACAATCTGCGACAGCTGACCGCCGAGTTGCAAATCGAAGACGGTCCGCAGGGGACGAAGGACGCCCCGACGCACGTCATCAAAATGTTCAAGGTGAGACAGACCAAAACTTCTAAGGGAGCGAAACGTATGCTCTTTCAGGGAGCCATTACGCTGTTCGTACACGTGCCGCAGAATGTGATCGTCCTCGACTGGATGTCGAACCCGGTGAACGACATGTACTCGGACGCGGTGATGGCGGCCGTCCTCCACGCACAGACCAACCCTATTCCCGACAAAAGTACGCGATCACTCCGATCTTTCATGGAGGGGCAACCCATTACGCTTGTAAAAATGTCCTGCCTATTGGTAGTAGTGATGCCGGACTCGGTAGTTCGGATAGGCGATTTGGAAATCTTTCTTCAGCTCGTATTTTTTGGTTCTCCTTCGCATTCTTCTTCGTCTACGTCATGTTCACATGAATAAAAAAACGGCACCCGCACCGCACTCCGTACCGTACTGACCCAACCCGTACCATACTGACGCAACCGGTAACGTACGGTAGGGTACGGTACAGCGGTACGGTACAGCATTACAGATCATAATACGGAACGGTACTAGTACTTGCCGTACCAGTGCTATATATCGAGGAAACTGAAGCTGTTCCGTACTCCGTACTGACCGACATCATTCGTAGCCGTACCGATAGTAAGGCCGTACGGTACGACGGTACGGCCCTACCACTTGTACGGTTGCCGGACCTTTTAATGTGAATCAGCGTGAAAGGTCAAATGATCAGAGGGAGTGTGCTGCGGGAGGCGTTCGCATAACTTGCGGTATGCAATCCGTCGGAACGAAAATCGGGATCAGTTTGGGACCATGCTTGATAGCCGACGGCCGCAAGATGACGCAGGCGTTCTAGGAGCTACTAAACTAGAGCAGCCCCAAAGGCAGGAGTAACCTTCATAATATGCCCTACACGCGCGAGGGTGTTAGCGCGGCATTGGTTCCCACTTACACCCCCAGACAATTTCAAGCCCAAAGGGCAGGTTTCTACTTCATTCGTAGATAGGCTCCAGGGATAGGAGGGTACCGGTCCCAGGATCCCGGTATGCCCACAAGGTGTTTTGCATCTTCTTTGTGTCGATTTTAGTTCTCCCGAAGTTCGACCCCGACGATACGGTGCTGTCGAAGCGGATCACCGCGCTGCACAAGGTCCTGCGCGACATCAACGGCAAGGAGGCGCAAGTGGCGGTCAACGGGACCGTCATCTCGGTGGAGGTGGACGGAAAGATGGCGACCGTCGACGCGGACTCGCTCCACATCGCTTGCGACGACCAGCTCCTTCAGCACTTGATCTCGTCGGTGTGCCACAAAATCGCGAGCACGCTCGCGACGGTCCCTTGAACTCGTCGACATTTTTACGTTTCTTGTTCTGTGTCGATTTATTTAAGCGTTCTGTTGCCCGATAAACCAAAGATCTCTTCGCGGGAAGAATTGTTTTGCGGTGTTTATGCGTTCTCCCGCCGTAAGTAAGGGCACAAAAGTGCATTCGAGGACGGAAGCTAGAAAGCAACGAGGATGGACCCGGCCAGCTTCCAGTGAACTGTGATCTGGGAATATGTGTGGAGGCCCTCCAACGAATCGAAATAAATGACTAAGCCTAGCTTAAGCAGCAACTTCTTCAAATACGAAAAATAATTTGGCGAATTTTCAACGATGTTTTTCTAATTTTAGCCAAAACTGGCCAAAATTTGGCTTGACGGGACCGGTTTCGGACCCGCGGGCCTCCGGGCCGGGTCCAACTTGCGCGGATCCGAACCTGCCCACAAGCCTAAGAACGGGACCCGGACCCGTGGGTCCGGTCCCGATTGCGCATGGTTGCTATACATCTTTATGTAGGTGCCGTTTATTGCGAGTGGCGGGCCACTACATAGTTTTTTCGGGCGATTTGGAGGATCTCTACAGACTCCACTTAACTTACCTTCAGTCATAGTGGACCTTACTTAATTTCACTCCACTCATGCAAAAAAATCGGTTTCATTGGAATTCGGGCCAACTGGGCACCAATAGACATTTCGCCACATCGTGGGATCTCAAGGCGATTCTGTTGACTCCCGCTGGGTAGTGTAATGCACACGTTTCTCCTTCGAGAATTTTCTGGCTGATCGCTCCGTGCGTATGAAAATGTAGCACATTCCTAACTCGGAGTTTCTATGTTGACTACAAATGGGTCTGTGTCACGTGTATTCGTGGTCAGCAAAGTCATGATTATGCGTCTTTGCAGTCGACGGCCACGTCGCAAAACCGAGCGCGATGTGGCCGCGATTCCGCCGGGAGAACGTGCTCCAGACGCTCGCAAAATCGCCGCGCTACCATTCCTCAGCAGCAGATGCTCTCGAGCCATTCGACACTTTGGATTCGAGCCAGAAACGCAAAGTACGGTGCATGTAAGAAGTTTGACAGTGGTCTTCCGATTATCATTGTGTCGGTATGCGTTTGCTTAATGCTCGGTTTTAGCGCCCAGATGACATAGCCGAAACTCGCGAGCAACCGTCACGCAACGATTCCTCGGCGGAAGATGCTCTCGAGCGGTTCAGCGCTTCGAATTCGGCCCAAAAGCTAAACGTACGTTGCGTGTTGGAAGTGTGAGGATATTCTTTCCGCCGTCACTGTGCTTATTGCTCAGTTTAGGCCTCGACTGACACTTGCCTGACAAACAGCCGGCTCGAAGTGCTCAACGTCACTTTCGGGGCAAAGTTTATGCCGGAGAACGACGGCGAAGTAGACCGCTACGAAGAGTTCTTTCGACAGGGACAAGTCTTCTTGATTGGCACAACGCACGGAGACAAGGACTGGTAAGGCTTAGCCCATAATGCTTGTGAGCCGTACAACCCTGGACGGGGCGGACCTTTGGGCCCCGGCCCCGGTCTTTAGGTCCAGGCCCTGGCTCCGGGCCCCTGGCTGAACGACCGTGGTCACATTTTTGTCGTGACCATCGTTCGCGTGACGACAACATCTGCGTGTTTAGCGCTGCGGACGTTCGACGAGCGATTCGGCGCATTCGACCCGACACTGTGGTGGTCGAACTTTGCGCCTCACGGGAATGGAACTTGCACGTCGACGACGCAGGGTCGGAATTCCGGGCCGCTCGCCTGGAGTGCGACAATCTGCCGGACTGTCCCATCGTGCTCGGCGACCTGGACTGCCGCATCACCGAGAAACGGGCTAGCGCGATCAGATTCGGAGAGATTTACAGCATCGCAAAGGACATCGCGTGGCCTCTGCTAGCGGCTGCACCACGCTGTCTCCTTGCTTTATGGTGAGCGGCGAATAAGTTATGCAGTGATTTCGTTTGTTCGAACTAATTTTTACACGCGCTGCGTAATGCGTAAAACGCGCAAGCACTATATGCAGTACCGTTTTTCTCTAATTTTGACCCCCCTCTAAATGTACCCCCCTCTAATTATCCCCTACCCCAAAATTTTTATCTAGTCTGGTGGTATGCGCACGTCCAAACTAAGGCCTCATTTGAATAGATAACGACTAACCAAGTATTTTAAGACGAAGAGAGAGTCCTGCGGACGCAACAGAAAAAAGTTACGAGCATTTAAAATTTTAGAATTTTCCCAAATTGGGCGATCAACAAATTATTCCCCCGGGGTGAAAAGTAGAGAAAATACGGTAACTGAAATCCCTCGCTAAGCACCTCGACCACGTTAAGAGAAACTTTTTAGTGGACGGGCCTCTCATAACGACGAGGCGAATCAACGCGCTTTCAAAGTCGCCCTCCGCAAGACCAGCGAGGAAGTGTTCCTGGAATGGTATAAGGCGTACATAGACGATCGGGGCCTCTACATGACAAANGGCCCCTGGCTGAACGACCGTGGTCACATTTTTGTCGTGACCATCGTTCGCGTGACGACAACATCTGCGTGTTTAGCGCTGCGGACGTTCGACGAGCGATTCGGCGCATTCGACCCGACACTGTGGTGGTCGAACTTTGCGCCTCACGGGAATGGAACTTGCACGTCGACGACGCAGGGTCGGAATTCCGGGCCGCTCGCCTGGAGTGCGACAATCTGCCAGACTGTCCCATCGTGCTCGGCGACCTGGACTGCCGCATCACCGAGAAACGGGCTAGCGCGATCAGATTCGGAGAGATTTACAGCATCGCAAAGGACATCGCGTGGCCTCTGCTAGCGGCTGTACCACCCTGGCTCCTTGCTTTATGGTGAGCGGCGGAAACTTATGCAAAGAATTCATTCGTTCGAACTAATTTTTACAACGCGCTGCGTAGTGCGTAAAACGCGCAAGCAGTACCGTTTTTCTCTAATTTTGACCCCCCTCTAAATGTACCCCCTCTAATTATCCCCTACCCCAAAATTTTTATCTAGTCTGGTGGTATGCGCACGTCCAAACTAAGGCCACATTTGAATAGATAACGACTAACCAAGTATTTTAAGACGAAGAGAGAGTCCTGCGGACGCAACAGAAAAAAGTTACGAGCATTTAAAATTTTAGAATTTTCCCAAATTGGGCGATCAACAAATTATTCCCCCGGGGTGAAAAGTAGAGAAAATACGGTAACTGAAATCCCTCGCTAAGCACCTCGACCACGTTAAGAGAAACTTTTTAGTGGACGGGCCTCTCATAACGACGAGGCGAAGCAACGCGCTTTCAAAGTCGCCCTCCGCAAGACCAGCGAGGAAGTGTTCCTGGAATGGTATAAGGCGTACATAGACGATCGGGGCCTCTACATGACAAATGTGCTTCACGAACATCTTGAATCGCTGGCGCTGAAGAGGTTCGATGCAGCGTGGCTTAAGAACAGCGCGGATCTTCTGCACGATCTGGAGCCCGTTCGAATCGTCGCTATCGTCGGCAAGGTACACGTGGACAGGATCAAGTCGCTGTGGCCCACGCGGTATCACCCAGACCTCATCGAGGGGCTGTCGAGGTATGTCAACTAGGCCTCATACCACTCTGTCCAGTCTGGAGCTGCCAAACGCTCAGGTACGGCTTGGGCCAAATATGGCACAGGCTCACTCGAAGACTTGACAAAAGTTTCATCTCCAACGTTGAAGTCGAAATTCTGCTATATCTTTATTCTTTGACCTTTATGGTTCATATACGCACTGCCCTGGGCCCTTTATGCTTCGGCTAATGCTAATTTCTTAGCTCCACGGTCATGTCCACGAGATTCACACATCGCGTTTCACGGTTTCGCAATGGTTCTTGGTCTCGGGGAGGCTAAGTTCTCCTTAGGTCATGCTAAGAAGAGAAGGACTAAGAAAGGGCCTCCGTCGGTCCAGCACACGTGCCAGCATAGCCCGCATCGAATATCGGCAGCTAGCAAACAGCGTACTCTTGTGACCAAACTTGTTTTAGAGTTCCTCGAAGCACATGGATCCCGCTCATGGCAAACGCGCTGCTGCTGCTCGCCATCGTCGCCATTGCATTCACTCTCTACACGGCGGTCTTCTGATCGTCGTACCTCCTGATGTCTCTCTCGTCACTGCCGATTCCCGCTGGTTTTAACGCACGGTGACTGCTATTCTTATTGCGCTTTACTTGGCGCCGAATAAAGTCGTATATGCGAATTCTGTGCCATTGTAAGGTCCGGCGGAGGTCCCGCGTACTCTTTCACCAAGTGCCCGAACATCATGCCCATCGTAATAGGGGGACCTGCCCTCTTAACTTAGCAAGCGACCTATTCGACTCGCTACATTCCGTTCTAGACACATGTGTCAAAGCGGAGCAACTGCGTTTTCTGTGGCGTTTAATGTTTCCTCAGCGTACGCAAATTGGGCACCGATAAACATTTAGCCAAAACAAGGGCTCTCTAAGCGATTTCCGTTGACTTCGGCTGGACACTGTAATGCTCAGTTTCAGGGCCCAACTGAGAGAGTGGAAACTCTCGCGCAATCGTCGTCGCGCCCTTCTTCTTCAGCATTCCGTCTTCGCGCTACCAGTCTTCCTTTTTCGCCAAAAGATGCTCCCGAGCTACTCTACACTGTGAATTCGAGCCACGAGATCAGTGTATGTTAAGTGTAGGAAGTGCAAGGATATCTTTTCGCTGTCATTGTGCCCGTATGCGTGCGTGTGTCTAACGCTCCGTTTTAGGCCTCCACTTGCATTCGTCTGACGAACAGCCGGCTCGAAGTGCTTAACGTCACGTTCGATTCGCTGTGGGCGCCGAACAACGCCGACGAAGTAGACAGCTACATGGAGTTCTTTCGGCAGGGACGAGTCTACCTCGTTGGGACAACACATTTTGACAAGGACTGGTAAGGCTCAGTCCGAGAAACTCGTGAGCTCCACAGGGCAAGTGTGGACCTATTAGCCACTCCCCGCCTCCCAGTAACCCCTTGTGACCATCGCTGAAACCATTGGTTTTTAATTTGTCGGTCCCAAACCGGGAGATATCGTGCCGCTGGGAGTCCAGGTGGGACCGGTACGAAAGCCCGATCTAGTAGGTAACTTTTCGAAGCCATAATTAAGTGACCGAAAACCCAAAATACCGGCCAGAACCGCAAATCGTCGTGGTTTCAAAATGCCGAAGCCCGTGTCTTTGGGTTCCTGATGAGTTCCTGCCAAGTATGCAACTGTCCGCTAGTGAAAATGCATCTTTCTCTGCCAACTCGGTCGTTCAGTTTGGGAGCACGATTGACAGCCGACGGTCGAGCTACTACAAAAGGAGGGCAGTTCCAAAGGCGGCAGGAGTAACCTTCATACTCTGCCCTACAGCAACACGGTGATAACGCGCATTGGTTCCCACAAGGCCCCAACCAATTTCATGCCCGAAAGGCAGTCTTCTACTCCATTCATAGGTAGACTTCAGGGATAGCAGGGTCCTCGTTCCCAGGATCCATGTGGCCAACAAGATGATTTGCCTCTTCATTGTGTCGATTTTAGTTCTCACGAAGTTCGATCCCGACGAGACGGTGCTGTCGAAGCGGATCACCGCGCTGCACAAGGTCCTGCGCGACATCAACGGCAAGGAGGCGCAAGTGGCGGTCAACGGGACCGTCATCTAGTGGAGGTGGACGGAAAGACGGCGACCGTCGACGCGGACTCGCTCCACATCGCTTGCGACGACCAGCTCCTTCAGCACTTGATCTCGTCGGTGTGCCACAAAATCGCGAGCACGCTCGCGACGGTCCCTTGAACTCGTCGACATTTTGACGTTTCTTGTTCTGTGTCGACTCATTTAAGCGTTCTATTTGCGGATAAACCAAAGATCTCCTCGCGAGGAAGTTGTTTTGCGGTGTTTACGCGTTCTTTCGCCGTTCGTCCAGCTTCCGGCCCCGCCCTCAAAACTCAACATCAGAGTACCAAAACTAGGAAAAATGGTGGGAATAGTCACTTGTCGTGACAATAGTTTAAATGCGGACATAAAGAGGAGTATCCTATCTGAACTCAAAACGGAATGGTATCAGCTTTTTCAATGCACACAAGGCAGGGGACTGCCAGATTTAGGGGAGCGGGGGTTGGGAAGTTAAGGTAGGTTCCACTTCGCCAGTGGCGGGCCACTACATCGTGTTTCGGGCCATTTCGAGGGTCTCTACAGAGCTTTTCCTCGACTTCGCTTAACTTGACCTTCGTAAAAGTAGACCTTACTTTAATTGCAATTGACTCCATTCGCTAAAAAAATCGCTTCATCGGCATCATTCCTAGCCACAGTGTCGTTGTAAGGACCGGCGGAGGTGCTCCGTACTTTTCCACACTGGGTCATACGGCCGCAATTTATTCGTTCTGCTGCTGGAATGTTTCCCGTGTTAAGTTATCAAATGATCACTTTCAAGCCGTTCCATTCCGTTCTAGACACTTATTGCAGAGGCCGAGCAAGCGTATATGTTGCGCATTTTTGCGATTTTGCCCCCGTAAGCGAACTGAGCGCCGAATAAACATTTTGCCAAACAAAACCCTGTCTCTCAAAGCGATTTCTGTTGACTGCGGCTGGGCAGTATAATGCACACGTTCTCCTTCGAGAATTTTCTGGCTGATCTCTCCGTTCGTAGGAAAATGTGGTACATTACTAACTCGCAATTGCTATGTTGACTGCCGTTCTGTCTCTGTCACGTGTATTCGTTATTACTAAGCTTAATCTCAAGACGTTTTATGCCTCTTTGCAGTCGAGAGCGGCGTCGCAAAAACGAGCGCGATGTGGCGGCGATTCCGCAGGGAGAACGTGGTGCAGACGCTTGCAAAATCGCCGCGCTACCATTCCTCAGCAAGAGATGCTCTCGAGCCGTTCGACACTTTGTATTCGAGTCAAAAGCGCAAAGTACGTTGCCATCATCCTTTCTTCATCATTGTTTCGTTCACTCACCATCTTTGTTTCGGTATGCGTATGTTTTAGCGCCCAGATGGCATAGGCGAAAGCCGCGAGCAATCGTCACGCACCGATACTTCAGCGGAAGATGCTCATGAGCCGTTCAGCGCTTCGAATTCGGGACAAAAGCTAAACGTACGTCAAGTGTAGGAAGTGGAAGGATAATCTTTTCGCTGTCATTGGCTCGCATGTTTGTGCCTAAAGTTGAGTTTTAGGCCTTCACTGACATTTGCCTGACAAACAGCCGGCTCGAAGTGCTCAACGTCACTTTCGAGGCGCATTTTGAGCCGCAGAACGTTGACGAAAGAGACCGCTACGAAGAGTTCTTTCGACAGGGACAAGTCTTCTTGATTGGGACGTCGCATGGAAACGAGGACTGGTAAGGCTTATCCCAGAAAGCTTGTAAGCCTCACAACCATGGACGGGGCGGACAGTTGAGCCCCGGGGCCCGTCTTTTGGCCGGGCCCTCCGCCCCGCGACCCACCTGCGTGTTTAGCGCTGCGGACGTTCGACGAGCGATTCGGCGCATTCGACCCGACGCTGTGGTGGTCGAACTTTGCGCCTCACGGGAATGGAACTTGCACGTCGACGACGCAGGGTCGGAATTCCGGGCCGCTCGCCTGGAGTGCGACAATCTGCCGGACTGTTCCATCGTGCTCGGCGGCCTGGACTTCCGCATCACCGAGAAACGCGCAAGCGCGATCAGATTCGGGGAGGTTTACAGCATCGCAAAGGACATCGCGTGGCCTCTGCTAGCGGCCGCACCACGCTGGATCCTTGCTTTATGGTGAGCGGCGGATAAATTATGGAATGAATTCATTCGTTCGAACTAATTTTTACAACGCGCTGCGTAATGCGTAAAACGCGTACCTAACAACAGTGTGCAGTAACTGAAATCCTTGCTAAGCATCACGACCACGTTAAGAGAAACTTTTTAGTGGACAGGTCGCTCACGACGACGAGGCGAAGCAACGCTCTGTCAAAGTCGCCCTCAGCAAGACCAGCGAGGAAGTGTTCCTGGAATGGTACAAGGCGTACATAGACGATCGGGACCTCTACATGACAAACGTGCTTCACGAACAGCTAGAGGCGTTGGCGTGGAAAAAGTTCGATGCAGCGAGGCTTCAAAGCAGCGCTGACGTCCAGCAGGATCTGGAGCCTGTTCGAATTGTCGCGGTGGTCGGCAAGGCCCATGTGGACAGGATCCAGTCGTTGTGGCGCACGCGGTATCACCCAGACCTCATCAAGGGGCTGTCGAGGTATGACCCCTAACCACTCGGCTCCATATCGAAACTGCCAAGAGATCAGCTACGGCTTGGGCCAAATGTGACACAGCCTCGCCCGGTGACTCATGCCTTGCGACATTAAGGTATATTCCTTGGTACGTACTGGAATACTCAGCTAAACGGTAAAGATGCAAAAACTTCATCTCCAACGGTGAAGCTGAACCTGAAGTTTCTTCAGCTAATGCTAATTTCTTAGCTCCACGGTCATGTCCACGAGATTCACACATCGCGTTTCACGGTTTCGCAATGGTTCTTGGTCTCGGGGAGGCTAAGTTCTCCTTAGGTCATGCTAAGAAGAGAAGGACTAAGAAAGGGCCTCCGTCGGTCCAGCACACGTGCCAGCATAGCCCGCATCGAATATCGGCAGCTAGCAAACAGCGTACTCTTGTGACCAAACTTGTTTTAGAGTTCCTCGAAGCACATGGATCCCGCTCATGGCAAACGCGCTGCTGCTGCTCGCCATCGTCGCCATTGCATTCACTCTCTACACGGCGGTCTTCTGAGCGTCATACCTCATGATGTCTCTCTCATCACTGCCGATTCCCGCTGGTTTTAACGCACGGTGACTGCTATTCTTATTGCGCTTTGCTTGGCGTCGAATAAAGCCGTTTCATCAATCCTGTGCCGTAGTAAGGTCCGGCGAATGTCCCCCGTACTTCACCAAGCGTCCAGTGCCAGTTGGCCCGATAAACATTTAGCCAAAACAAGGGCTCTCTAAGCGATTTCTGTTGACTTCGGCAGGGCAGTGTAATGCAAACGTTTTCCATCGCGAATTTTCTTGATGACGGCTCGGCTTTTTGATCGAATTCAACAAAAAATTATGACTCGGAATAGCTATAGCGATTACGGTTGGTCTGAAGAGCGTGCTTTCATTGGCACCGTAGCTTAGTCTAACACTCAGCAGGTTTATGCCTCTTTACAGTCGAACGCCGCGTCGCTTCAGCGAGCACGATGTGGGGGCGACTCCGCCGGAAGAATGCCGCCCCGATTCTTCCAACATCGGCACGCGACTGTTCGCCAGCAGAAGAGGCTCCCGAGCCGTGCTACACGTCGAATTCGAGCCAAACGTTAAAAGTACGTGGCAGTGTACGAAGTCTTTGTTCACTTTTCTTTTGCCCGCATGCGTGTGTCTAAAGCACGGTTTTAGGGCTCAACGAGCATAGTCGAAACTCTCGCGCAATCGTCACGCAACTGTTCTTCGGCGGAAGATGCTCCCGAGTGGTTCAGCGCTTCGAAAGCGAGCCAAAAGCTTAAAGTTAAGTGTAGCAAGTGCAAGGACATTCTTTTCGCTGTCATTGCGCCCGTTTGCGTGTATCTAACGCTCCGTTTTAGGCCTCCAATGGCATTCGCCTGACAAACAGCCGGCTCGAAGTGCTCAACGTTACGTTCGAGTCGCTGTGGGCACCGACAAACGCCGACGACGAAGACAGCTACAAAGAGTTCTTTCGGCAGGGACGTGTCTACCTCATTGGGACAAGACATTTTGACAAGGACTGGTAAGGCTCAGTCCGAGAAACTCGTGAGCTCCACAAGGCCAGTGTGGACCACACCATGTTAGCCACTCCGCGCCTCCCAGTAACCCCTTGTGACCATCGCTGAAACCATTGGTTTTTAACTTTTCGGTCCCAAACCGTGCCAGGTCGTGCCGCTGAGAGTCCAAGGCGGCCGGGCACGAAAGCCCGATCGGTCCGGTCTACTTTACCAGGCCTGAACGCCTCTGATCTGGATGGATTTTTGAAACCATAGTCAAATGTCCAAAATAGCGAACCAGAACGGCCGGCCAGAACCGCGAATCGTTGTGGTTGCAAAAGCTGAAGCCGATGCCTTTGCGCCGTTGTTGTTGTTTAAGAGCAATCACAGAGTGCACGCCGAAATTGATTTGCTACTGACCTTAATGTTTCCGCAAGCAAGGAGGACGTAGCACCGACACCGGAATTGCACAACACTGGCCCTTAATGACATCGAGCAGAGACTTCCGCTAACGAACGTTATCGCCTGCGTGTTTAGCTTTGCGACGAGCTATGCGGCGCATCCGTCCCGACGCTGTGATGGTCGAGCTTTGCGAGTATCGGGAGTGGATCTTGTACGACGACGACATCGATTGCGAAATGCGTGCCGCTCGACTGGAGTGCGAGAAACTGCCGGACTGTCGCCTCGTGCTCGGCGACCGCGACACCCGTGTCACAAAGAAACGGGCAAGCGTGATCGACTTCCGGGAGATCTGCGGGAACATCGTTTGGGACGCAAAGGACGTCCTGTGGCTCATGCTAGCGGATGGACGACGCTNCACGCGACTGTTCGCCAGCAGAAGACGCTCCCAAGTCGAATTCGAGCCAAACTCTAAAAGTAAGTAGCCGTGTACGAAGTCTTTTCACTTTTCTTTTGCCCGCATGCGTGTGTCTAATGCACGGTTTTAGGGCTCAACGAGCATAGCCGAAACTCTCGCGCAATCATCACTCACCGATTCTTCGGCAGAAGATGCTCCCGAGCCGTTCATCGCTTCGAATTCGTGCCAGAAGATCAATGTACGTGAAGTGTACGAAGTGTAAGGATATTCTTTTCGCTGTGAGTGTGCCCGTATGCTTGTGCCTAATGCTCCGTTTTAGGCCTCCATTGGCATTTGCCTGACAAACAGTCGGTTCAAAGTGCTCAACGTCGCGTTCGATTCGCTGTGGGCGCCGACGAACGCCGACGACGAAGACAGCTACAAAGAGTTCTTTCGGCAGGGACGTGTCTACCTCATTGGGACAAGACATTTTGACAAGGACTGGTAAGGCTCAGTCCGAGAAACTCGTGAGCTTCACAAGGCCAGTGTGGACCACACCATGTTAGCCACTCCGCGCCTCCCAGTAACCCGTTGTGACCATCGTTGAAACCGTTGGCTTTTAATTTGTCGGGCCCAAACCGTGCCAGGTCGTGCCGCTGAGAGTCCAAGGCGGCCCGGCACGAAAGCCCGATCGGTCCGGTCTACTTTACCAGGCCTGGACGCCTCTGATCTGGATGGATTTTTGAAACCATAGTTAAATGTCCAAAATAGCAGTTAACGGCCGGCCAGAACCGCGAATCGTTGTGGTTGCAAAATGCTGAAGCCGATGCCTTTGCGCCGTTGTTGTTGTTTAAGAGCAATCACAGAGTGCACGCCGAAATTGATTTGCTACTGACCTTAATGTTTCCGCAAGCAAGGAGGACGTAGCACCGACACCGGAATTGCACAACACTGGCCCTTAATGACATCGAGCAGAGACTTCCGCTAACGAACGTTATCGCCTGCGTGTTTAGCTTTGCGACGACGAGCTATGCGGCGCATCCGTCCCGACGCTGTGATGGTCGAGCTTTGCGAGTATCGGGAGTGGATCTTGTACGACGACGACATCGATTGCGAAATGCGTGCCGCTCGACTGGAGTGCGAGAAACTGCCGGACTGTCGCCTCGTGCTCGGCGACCGCGACACCCGTGTCACAAAGAAACGGGCAAGCGTGATCGACTTCCGGGAGATCTGCGGGAACATCGTTTGGGACGCAAAGGACGTCCTGTGGCTCATGCTAGCGGATGGACGACGCTTGTCCTTTGCCTTGAGGTGAGCGGCGGATTAAGAATGCACAGAATTCATTCCTTGGAGCTCCAAACTAAAGATTACACGGTGCGTAGTCGCGTAATTACATTTTGTACGCTCGATTAATCTGCTTTAAGTTCATAAAAATTTCTGATAATTCCGCCTTGTGCAAATTGAGGAATTTTAAGGTTTCAGTTAATCGCTAAGAATTCTTTCGGCAAGTGCTAAAAGTTGAAATCATTAAAGAATGGAAGTCGTAGAAACACCTTTGCCTAGCATTATAACCACGATACGCGAAATTTTTTAGTGGACCATTCGTTCATGACGAAGTGAAGCGACGTGTTTCCGAAGCCGCCCACAACCAAATCGGCACGCAAGTGCTTACGAGATATCGCAAGGCGAAAATTATCGAGCGGGACCTCTACATGACGCATGTGCTCCACGACTGGTTGGAGTCGTTGACGCAGGAGAAATTCCGTGCAGCGAGGCGTAAAAGCAGCGCTGACGTTCACGTCGATCCGGAGCCCGTTCAAATCGTCGCTATCGTTGGCAAGGCCCACGTGAACGGGATCAAGGCGAACTGGGGCAAACGGGTCGAAGCGGAGGTCATTGAGGAGCTCATGACGTAAGTCAGCTAGAGATGGGCGTTCAACCTCGGCACAATCCTATATAGTGTGCCTAAGGCGCAGTTACCAGATCCGTATTTAGCGGGCAGGGGGGGGGGGG
>JNEY01000847.1:35881-56221 GCA_020875895.1 Aphelenchus avenae
CGCAAAGTACGGTGCATGTAAGAAGTTTGACAGTGGTCTTCCGATTATCATTGTGTCGGTATGCGTTTGCTTAATGCTCGGTTTTAGCGCCCAGATGACATAGCCGAAACTCGCGAGCAACCGTCACGCAACGATTCCTCGGCGGAAGATGCTCTCGAGCGGTTCAGCGCTTCGAATTCGGCCCAAAAGCTAAACGTACGTTGCGTGTTGGAAGTGTGAGGATATTCTTTCCGCTGTCACTGTGCTTATTGCTCAGTTTAGGCCTCGACTGACACTTGCCTGACAAACAGCCGGCTCGAAGTGCTCAACGTCACTTTCGGGGCAAAGTTTATGCCGGAGAACGACGGCGAAGTAGACCGCTACGAAGAGTTCTTTCGACAGGGACAAGTCTTCTTGATTGGCACAACGCACGGAGACAAGGACTGGTAAGGCTTAGCCCAGAATGCTTATGAGCCGTACAACCCTGGACGGGGCGGACCTTTGGGCCCCGGCCCCCGTCTTTAGGTTCAGGCCCTGGCTCCGGGCCCCTGGCTGAACGACCGTGGTCACATTTTTGTGGTGACCATCGTTCGCGTGACGAGAAACATCTGCGTGTTTAGCGCTGCGGACGTTCGACGAGCGATTCGGCGCATTCGACCCGACGCTGTGATGGTCGAACTTTGCGCCCGTCGGGAATGGAAGCTGCACATCGACGACGCGGGGTCGGACTTCCGTGCCGCTCGCCTGGAGTGCGACAATCTGCCAGACTGTCCCATCGTGCTCGGCGACCTGGACTGCCGCATCACCGAGAAACGGGCTAGCGCGATCAGATTCGGAGAGATTTACAGCATCGCAAAGGACATCGCGTGGCCTCTGCTAGCGGCTGCACCACGCTGTCTCCTTGCTTTATGGTGAGCGGCGAATAAGTTATGCAGTGATTTCGTTTGTTCGAACTAATTTTTACACGCGCTGCGTAATGCGTAAAACGCGCAAGCACTATATGCAGTACCGTTTTTCTCTAATTTTGACCCCCCTCTAAATGTACCCCCCTCTAATTATCCCCTACCCCAAAATTTTTATCTAGTCTGGTGGTATGCGCACGTCCAAACTAAGGCCTCATTTGAATAGATAACGACTAACCAAGTATTTTAAGACGAAGAGAGAGTCCTGCGGACGCAACAGAAAAAAGTTACGAGCATTTAAAATTTTAGAATTTTCCCAAATTGGGCGATCAACAAATTATTCCCCCGGGGTGAAAAGTAGAGAAAATACGGTAACTGAAATCCCTCGCTAAGCACCTCGACCACGTTAAGAGAAACTTTTTAGTGGACGGGCCTCTCATAACGACGAGGCGAATCAACGCGCTTTCAAAGTCGCCCTCCGCAAGACCAGCGAGGAAGTGTTCCTGGAATGGTATAAGGCGTACATAGACGATCGGGGCCTCTACATGACAAATGTGCTTCACGAACACCTTGAATTGCTGACGCTGAAGAGATTCGACGCAGCGATGCCTAGAAGCAGCGCTGACGTTCTGCACGATCTGGAGCCCGTTCGAATCGTCGCTATCGTCGGCAAGGTACACGTGGACAGGATCAAGGAGCTATGGCACACGCGGTATCACCCAGACCTCATCAAGGGGCTGTCGAGGTATGCCAACTAGGCCTCAGACCACTCTGTCCAGTCTGGAGCTGCCAAAGGCTCAGGTACGGCTTGGGCCAGATATGGCACAGTCTCGCTCGGAGACTCGACAAAAGCTTCATCTCCAACGTTGAAGTCGAAATTCTGCTTGTGTCCGTATTCTTCGACTTTTAGGCTTCAGATCCGCACCGCCATGGGCCCTTTAAGCTTCGGCTAATGCTAATTTCTTAGCCAGGTGGTCATGCCTACAAGACACACACACCTCGTTGAACAATTTCGCAATGGTTCTTGGTCTCGGGGAGGCTAAGTTCTCCTTAGGTCATGCTAAGAAGAGAAGGACTAAGAAAGGGCCTCCGTCGGTCCAGCACCCGTGCCAGCATAGCCCGCATCGAATATCGGCAGCTAGCGAACAGCGTACTCTTGTGACCAAACTTGTTTTAGAGTTCCTCGAAGCACATGGATCCCGCCGGTGGCAAACGCGCTGCTGCTGCTCGCTATCGTCGCCATTGCGTTTGCTCTCTACATGGCGGCTTTCTGAGCGTCGTAGCTCCTGATGTCTCGCTCGTCACTGCCGATTCCCGCTGGTTTTAACGCACGGTGACTGCTATTCTTATTGCGCTTTGTTTGGCGCCGAATAAAGTCGTAGTTCGTAGAATTGGAGAATAAGCCGTAGAATAAAGCCGAATAAGGTTGTGTGCCGTTTTAAGGTCCGGCGGAGGTCCCGCGTACTTTTTCACCAAGTGGCGAACATCGTGCCCATTGTAATAGGACCGTGGCGTGCTGCCGGAATTTCGTTATCGTTTCGTTTCTACTGCTGGAGTGTTTTCCGTTCCCGTCCCGTTAAGTCTTTAGACGACAAATTCAACCCGTTCCATTCCGTTCTAGACACATATTTGAGCAATTGCGTTCTCTGTGGAGCTTAATGTTTCCTCAGCGTAAGCGAATTGGGCACCGATAAACATTTAGCCAAGACATGGGCTCTCAAGGCGATTTCTGTTGACGTCGGCTGGGCAGTATAATGCGCACGTGTTCCATCACGAATTTTCTTGCTGACGGCTCAGCTTTTTGATCGAATTCAAAAATAATTATGACTCGGAATAGTTATGTCGATTACAGTTGGTCCGAAGAGCGTGCCTTCGTTGGCACCGTAGCTTAGTCTAACGCTCAGCAAGTTTACGTCTTTTTAGGCGAACGCCGCATCGCTACAGGGAGCGCGATGTGGTGGCGACTCCGCCGGAAGAACGCCGCCCCAATTCTCCCAACTTCGGCACGCGACTGTTCGCCAGCAGAAGACGCTCCCAAGTCGAATTCGAGCCAAACTCTAAAAGTAAGTAGCCGTGTACGAAGTCTTTTCACTTTTCTTTTGCCCGCATGCGTGTGTCTAATGCACGGTTTTAGGGCTCAACGAGCATAGCCGAAACTCTCGCGCAATCATCACTCACCGATTCTTCGGCAGAAGATGCTCCCGAGCCGTTCATCGCTTCGAATTCGTGCCAGAAGATCAATGTACGTGAAGTGTACGAAGTGTAAGGATATTCTTTTCGCTGTGAGTGTGCCCGTATGCTTGTGCCTAATGCTCCGTTTTAGGCCTCCATTGGCATTTGCCTGACAAACAGTCGGTTCAAAGTGCTCAACGTCGCGTTCGATTCGCTGTGGGCGCCGACGAACGCCGACGACGAAGACAGCTACAAAGAGTTCTTTCGGCAGGGACGTGTCTACCTCATTGGGACAAGACATTTTGACAAGGACTGGTAAGGCTCAGTCCGAGAAACTCGTGAGCTCCACAGGGCCAGTGTGGACCACACCATGTTAGCCACTCCGCGCCTCCCAGTAACCCGTTGTGACCATCGTTGAAACCGTTGGCTTTTAATTTGTCGGGCCCAAACCGTGCCAGGTCGTGCCGCTGAGAGTCCAGGGCGGCCCGGCACGAAAGCCCGATCGGTCCGGTCTACTTTACCAGGCCTGGACGCCTCTGATCTACCTAGATGGCTTTTTGAAACCATAGTTAAATGTCCAAAATAGCAGTTAACGGCCGGCCAGAACCGCGAATCGTTGTGGTTGCAAAATGCTGAAGCCGATGCCTTTGCGCCGTTGTTGTTGTTTAAGAGCAATCACAGAGTGCACGCCGAAATTGATTTGCTACTGACCTTAATGTTTCCGCAAGCAAGGAGGACGTAGCACCGACACCGGAATTGCACAACACTGGCCCTTAATGACATCGAGCAGAGACTTCCGCTAACGAACGTTATCGCCTGCGTGTTTAGCTTTGCGGACGTTCGACGAGCTATGCGGCGCATCCGTCCCGACGCTGTGATGGTCGAGCTTTGCGAGTATCGGGAGTGGATCTTGTACGACGACGACATCGATTGCGAAATGCGTGCCGCTCGACTGGAGTGCGAGAAACTGCCGGACTGTCGCCTCGTGCTCGGCGACCGCGACACCCGTGTCACAAAGAAACGGGCAAGCGTGATCGACTTCCGGGAGATCTGCGGGAACATCGTTTGGGACGCAAAGGACGTCCTGTGGCTCATGCTAGCGGATGGACGACGCTTGTCCTTTGCCTTGAGGTGAGCGGCGGATTAAGAATGCACAGAATTCATTCCTTGGAGCTCCAAACTAAAGATTACACGGTGCGTAGTCGCGTAATTACATTTTGTACGCTCGATTAATCTGCTTTAAGTTCATAAAAATTTCTGATAATTCCGCCTTGTGCAAATTGAGGAATTTTAAGGTTTCAGTTAATCGCTAAGAATTCTTTCGGCAAGTGCTAAAAGTTGAAATCATTAAAGAATGGAAGTCGTAGAAACACCTTTGCCTAGCATTATAACCACGATACGCGAAATTTTTTAGTGGACCATTCGTTCATGACGAAGTGAAGCGACGTGTTTCCGAAGCCGCCCACAACCAAATCGGCACGCAAGTGCTTACGAGATATCGCAAGGCGAAAATTATCGAGCGGGACCTCTACATGACGCATGTGCTCCACGACTGGTTGGAGTCGTTGACGCAGGAGAAATTCCGTGCAGCGAGGCGTAAAAGCAGCGCTGACGTTCACGTCGATCCGGAGCCCGTTCAAATCGTCGCTATCGTTGGCAAGGCCCACGTGAACGGGATCAAGGCGAACTGGGGCAAACGGGTCGAAGCGGAGGTCATTGAGGAGCTCATGACGTAAGTCAGCTAGAGATGGGCGTTCAACCTCGGCACAATCCTATATAGTGTGCCTAAGGCGCAGTTACCAGATCCGTATTTAGCGGGCAGGGGGGGGGGGGGGCACCCCGCTATCCCTCCCCTCCCGCTGCCCCCCTCCGCCTATCGGCGGCCGAAGGCTGTCGATAGCGTACGGGAAGGGACCCTTGCCGAAGCAATTTTTTTAGAAAGTAAGTAAAATTTTAAGGTAAAAAAGGCTCTATGTTACTAAGTATAGCCTAAATATGCCACTTTTAACGTAATGTAAGTGATTTGAGGCCATTTTGACCCCCTTTTTACCCATTTTAGGGGTCCACCCCCAGTACCGACCTCCACCTCCCACAATCCTGACATGTCTAAAACCTGAAAAGTACCGACTTTGATCGCGACAGCACTGTTGTGACCAACCTTGTGTTTTAGGATTCCTCCACTCGAATGGTGCAAATGGATCACGGTCTTGGCAATCGTGCTGCTCACTCTCGTTTTCGTCGCATTCACCGTGTACTCATTTACTAAGGTTTATCGCTAGTCGCTGCCGATTTCCGTTGTTTTTAACGTACGGTGGCTGCAATTCTTATTGCGCATTGTTTGGCGCCGAATAAAGTTTCTTTACACGAATTACGTGCCATTGAGCTTCACAAATAATTACACTGAGGGCTTCAAGGATCGCTCCATTTGATGCAGTGCTCGCGATCGTCGTCATTGCATTCACTCTTTATATGGCTTTTAAGCGTCCTGCTTTGAGGTAACATGCGAGTCACGGTCGACTGTTGTGTGTCTTTAACGCAAGTGATTGCACTTATCACTATGATTTGTTCGTCGACGAATGAATTATACGTTATACGTTATACGAATTGTCTGCCCTTGGCGATAAGAATGATCAGCTCGAAGGCTTCAAGGATCGCTCTATGTGATGCGCGCTGATGGAGACATGACTTCGTCGCATCAAGCAGCGATGAGTGAAGTTGAAGGTCGCGGCGGGTGCGGCTCACCGGGTCCTCCCAGGTATTGCCACCCCCATTGCTAAAACGAAGAAACTGGCACGAATTCGGTTAAAATAGGGTAGGACGCTGCAGTTGCCCCCATTAGTTAAAAACCGGTGGTCTACGTGCCGAAAGTTTGTGTCTCACGCGCTCTTCTGTTTTGTTTCAAACGGAAACACTTTAGGAAGTTTTTAAAAAGAATGCCGTTGGGGTCTTTGAGCCAACCGATCATCGTATAAGGCTTAGGACCGGACAAAATGGTCGTGAAAACCGCAGGCGTCGCAGAGTGCGCGTGAGCGCACGCGAGAGGATAGCGTAGGGTTGCTAAAGTGCTAGTTTCTGCGAAATGGGGTTGACCTAACTCCATTTTCACTTCACTTCAAAAACAAACTTCATGCAAAACAGGGGTGGAGGATAACGCAAAAGACCCCTAGGAACGATCGGCATATGGACGGAGCTGCGAGCGAAATACAGGCGATGGATGCGATCGTGTTTTTCAGGGAACTCACAATGTATCGTTTACAGGGGAGAACGCAGGTCGACACTCTTTTCGCGGGTGGGAAACTGCCGGGTATTGAGTAACTACTTATTGAGTAACAACGCGCAATGTAATTGCAAGGGCTCCTCGATCCTTTGAGGCGCTTAGAAGTGATTAAGTAAATGCAGATGCTACGGAACGACGAGAACTTCTCGGTTTTGACTGAAGGCAAAGGGTCCGCTGTCCTCCGCGATATTTCGCTTTACCATGTTTTGGCCTTAATTCATTTAGTCTCTTGATTTTCTAGGCAATTTGGAAACTTGGGAAGTTTTTAGGCTGTTTGGCGGTACATAGGTGATTGAGACAAAGAGACAGTCTTTCAACGTGTGGAACAGTGCCGATTGGGATATAACAATCGATTCCGAGGAGAATAACTTGCTTTCTCATACTTTGGTACGACGTACAGTTCTATCTGAGTTAAATCACTTCTTAATATACATATTGATTTGCGCGAGTATTACATTGCAAACAATCGAGTTAAGCAGCAATATCCACCGGAGAGATTCCTCGCTTTCCGTCTGCCGTCGACAGCCGCTTCGCGTCCATGATGCTGCTCGTCGACAGACGCTTGGTATCCGTCGACGCTCGCTTCTGGTCGAAGGCGAGCGACTTCTGGTCCGTGACGGCGTTCCGATGCGCGGGCCCGAAGAACATTTTGATGATTTCGCCGCGAAAAGTCGGGTTCAGTCCGACGTAGATGAGTCCAGGCAGGCCTGGAATAGGCGGATGAAAATGTTTGCAGGAGTTCAGGGGAATCACAAGATTTTGCTGTGGCTATTCCGAGGTACGCTATAGGGCTCTGAGAATTGTCCTACCGTGGGAGCCCATCCAGAAGAACTGGCCGAAGATCAGCACGAGCGGGCTGAGCGTCGCGTACTGCATCCAGACGAAGATGGCGCAGGTGAAGCCGAAGCAGAAGCTGATGAGGAGGCATTGGAGGAATGCCTAAAAGGACGAAGTTAGCCTCTGCTCACCCTTCCGGATCTTTGTGACATAGGCCGTCACTAGCAGGCATCGACGCCACTTATGGTAGCGGTTCCGAACAACGATGGTAACGTTCAGTGCTTACTTGGACCCCATGTGAGCACTGAGAAAATGGCCTAGGTCGTTTTCTCGGAGATTCACTGAACTGATTAATCTGAACTCATCCTGGTACGCTTCAATTCATTTCTTACGGTCAACGTCGGAGGAAAATGCAAAGTGGCCCTTGGAAAGAGAGCGTTTAAACCCGCTGTTTTAACCAGAACTCACTCTAACTCGTGAATGAATCAGGCGTGATTGGGTTCGGAGCTAAGGGTTAAACTTCGAACGTCCTAGTTCGGTGCAAACAAGGGTGCAGTCTGTTTACGAAGAAGCCTTCATATTGGCGAGAGAGGTGCCGTACCATCTTTTACGCCTCCCATGAAGCTTACCAGCTGCTGCTGCGCCGAGGGCCACAGCGCAGTGCGATAGCGTAGGTTCTTGACCAGCAGGAGGCCGATGAACACGGTGTAGATGAGAAAGAGCGCAATTGCAATCGCCGAGTTGTGGACGATGTAGAAGAGGTTGACGTACTAAAGCAAGTTTATTTTCAAAAGCGTCAGACTAGGAAAAGTAACGAGATGCGCCGATCCGTGTCGTTCGCCGTTAAGAACCGCTTTCACGGAACAACAAAGCCTAGCAGTGCCATATGCGCCATGTTGGGTGCCATTCCGCCGTTTTCATTGTGAACGGCACGCCAAATTTCGGTCATAAACGAACGGGAAACGTCACGGAAGGCGTTGGACGTAGGGGTTAAACGGAAGGAAGGAAGGAACGTAGAACGCAACGGATTGGGCGTGAACGAAACGGGGAACGAACAGTTGGTCCCGCATCATCACTACTGAGAAGGCTCATAGGTTCCGAAACAAACGGATTTAAACCGCCCCTACCGTCAACGAGGTGTCCTCGATGTAGCCCACGTAGGGGTTAAAGAACCACGTGAAGTAGTAGCTGCTGAAGAGGAACGGCTTCGTGAAGAGGCCGAGACCAAGGCCGTAGACCGTCGCGCAGAACAGCCAGACCCAGGTGCGATTCCCGGCAAAGAGCACTTTGCCCCAGTATTCCGAGTTGGACTCGACACAGCGACTGAACGCGAGCAGGGCCGAGGTCAACGTGCCGGCGTACCAGAAGACTAAAACCAAGGTATCAGGTTAAGTGTTGAACAATAACGTTCAGCGTACTTTAACTTTTTCAATATCCTATTAATTCAGCACATTTTCTCGATCGTAATTATGTGCCCAATGGTTCAGAGTCAGCCTCTAGGCGCATGCTAACCAGGTTCTTTAATTCACCAGAGGCGGGTGTGTGCTCCCGAATAATGTGAACATAGAACGCAGTGAAGCCTGTTTTAATGCTGCTTCTGACCATATCAGGCTAGCGTGGGCCTCTGCTTTCATTATGACATTCATTCCTTCTCTACCGGGCCCGAAATACATCTCAAGTACCGCCCCAATGAAGAATTCAGGCACTGCTTTCTGGTTTTGGTTCTTATTCAGAAGCAAGGCCAACAAAGACAGAATTTTTTTCTGGTTTTTATGTCAACCACTAGGTACCATGGTCGAATTCTTCACAATTGCCTTATAGTTTTAGCCAAAATTTCGCTAGCTGCGGCCGCGGTGTAGTGCTTTCACGTACCGATTGCCGGAAGCTGGAGGTTTACTTCAGTATTTAGAACTCGTACTGACATGACATACTGATAGGGTCACTTCAGTCGCAACTCTGTTGCACTCTAATTTGATTATGCGATTCGTTTAGAGCTCCTCGGTGAGATCCCTCACATCGGTATTACCCTGCTTACCATTTCCGCACACTCCCGTTAGGTAGATGAACTGCGGCCTCGAGCAATAGACGTCGCCGTCGATGGCCAGGTAACCTGTGATTGCACCGTTGATGACCATGCACATGATGTCGTTGACGCCGATGTAGTACATGAACTTGTAGCTGGTCTGATTCAGATGCTTCTGGATGACGAACATACACGGCACGTAGATGAGCTAAAGGAACGAACTTAATCAAAGGTATCGGAACAGCGGTCTATCGAAATTATTCTAAGCATTAGATTATCCTTTAGATTTTCAGACGCAAACCCAAATTCATCGTGCGTTCGCTCTTGATGGCGGTAGCGGAGCAGCAAAATTCAGGCATCATGCCATGCTGTGTGCAGCCATGTGTACTAAGCTTCCACAAAAGTAAGCATGCGGTTTGCCCGTGTGGAATGGCTGATGCAGTCAAAATTCGGACCTCGCTAGTGTAAAATGGGAACTTCTGAAGAATGTCTTCGATACTATGGCCACTCCCGGGTTATTTTGACAGCAGTCGCTAATTTTTGCGAATTGGGGCGCTTAGTGCTACTCCCGGTTCCAGCTACGCATCTGCCGGTTCGTACAGCTAAACAGCTCTCCATAGCTCACGAGACGAGCTGACTGATTCCTCATTCAGCGGTTCCACTAGGAGGCGTTCGGCGTTGCCCGGTATACACAAATCGTCGTTCCGTCGTAACAAGCGCTTACCTCCATGATGACGAATGCGACGAGAAGGATTACAGCCGACACTAAGTGTTGTCGCTCGTGGTATGGTATCGAGTCGACGTAGACGCGGTTGCAGTCGTAGAGCTGTTGGTAGCGTTCGGGGTGAAAAACGAGGACGTCCATCGTCGGGCTAAAACTGATCGAAATGATCAAGCTTTAGACGAAGGGGTCTGCTGAGGAGTCAACGTGCACGGCCTCACTAATACCTAAACTAGAGAAAAGTTGATTGAATCAGAATCAAACGCAGAACTTGGCGGCAGGCTTCGCCAGTCATGTGTCACGTAACTTCAAGGTCGCGCAAAAAAAACTTCGTTAGGGTTGACGACGGCTAAATGCCCAAGCAAGCGAATGCGCACGCTCCGAGAGCTTTGGACGTTCTGCGCGGTGATTAACTCGTGACTTTTGGTGTCAAATGAAATTAGGTAGGTAGAGCTCAAAGCAGAAACGGAAAATGTCGGTACGGTTATGCCACAGGGACGCAAGTAGTCAACATGTAGTCAACAGGGTAAGTAAGAAAACGAACTTGAAGGAACAGAACAAGAGCATGCCGACAAAATGCGACTGTTTCCACAGAGTTTAAGCCCAAGTCATGAAAAATAGGGGCTGAATTTTTTGCAGAGTCGGTCGGCATTGACGACCAGTCATTGTTCAGATGGCAGATGGGAATCGGAAACTGTCAAAAAGTCCGATTCCCTTCGACAAATGTATTTGCTTGAGGCTTCGCGCCGAAATCGCAAACGGCACTCAGTACCGGCTACATTTGGAAGTGGAAGCTTTTTTACATTATAGAATCGGATAGGAGTCGGAGCAGACCTGAGGCATCCAGCCCTTGAGTTTTACTGCGACGCATACGCGTTCAGTCAATGCAAGCCAGGTAAGGCGATAACTGTCTTGAAGTTACCGGCAAAGTGACTATGCTACGTCGCCACGTTCAACCAGCAATAAGAGACATAACAAAGCTTGTTCCTCCCACGGGCCGCGTTGCGCGGCAGAGCACCGCGAGCTCAGCAACTTGTCATTTGATGAGAAAAACTCGGCAACTGTCTAGGAGAACAGTCTACTCGGCAAAATCGCGCAGCGCATGTTCCACTAGTTAAGTGAGCAAAAATCCTTTGAAAGTGTGACTCAAGCGATACCCAGAATTCCACTATCGCAACAAGGAACACCTTCCGAAATGGACTACAAACAAGCTCTCAACTAACAGAAGCATCAGACTTCGCGGCGAAAATTCTCACGGTGGTGGGAAATTAGCGGGTTTCCAGCGTGGCAACAATGGTTTGGCGTTAGTTCAAGCCACCTTGCAAAGCCCTGGAGGGAGCAAGGCTACGTAAGGATGGTGCTATTGAGAAGAGCGTATGGAACGACGCAGGGATGAAGGTTCAACCGGAAACGGTGAGCTATCGGTTGTTTGTCCGAAATAACAGGCCGCGCGGCCAGTTAGCGGAGGCAGAAATGAAGCAAGCGTCTTGCATGAGAGCGGCCTATACTTTTACGGCATGAAGTCGACTGACCCTTGGGCTACCCTACCAGGTACCAGGGGTATCAAACGGCCTAAATCTCTGGGAGATAGTCCTGTTTTCTGAGTCCGTCGCGCTAACACGAAGAATGAAAGGCGGGCACATACCGGTAATGAGGGGGACCGCAGTTTTCCGTTCGGAGCCATTCCTTCGAGCGCAACGACCTCACTGTATAGTCTTTACTGAACGCATCATAGTTTGACCGGAACCTGCCATGCGTCTAACAGAAGCTCTCTACTTTGCCGTGGCAGAACACCAGAAACTTCGTCGGCAATCAAGAAGGTTTATTCGCTACACTAACATAGTGCTCCGCAAGCAGCGAACGCCATTCGATGACAAGTATAGCCGCTGTGTTTACTTAGACATTAGACATTACATTAGACAATCAGTTTACTTAGCTTAGTTCCGAAAAGGCGCACGTAGCCTTCTCAAAGTTTAACTTCTACCCGTAAGGGAACGAGGTTACGTCATCCATTAATGCGAGCGGAACGAACGGCACGCCTTCGGGACGATGTTGTTGGTGTCACTAAGGGTATGGCGCCCACATAAACTATTTTTGACAAAGAGAAAACTAAGGAATTAACAAAATTTAAGCATATTTTTGGATGCCATTTGCGTTAAACTGGAGGAATTGGGACAATGGTTTTGGCGAACCATGGCCTGACGGGGTACCAGAAATAGCTAGGTTCGAAACTTCTAGTAGTCCAGGTCCAGGCCGAAGGTCGGATCTACGAAATCAATCCAGGTAAACAATGTGGCTAGACTACTGAGCATGTCCGGGTACCACCCTTTAGTGAGCCCAAAAGCATATCCGAAGCAGCATGCAAATCGGGTGGGCGACGTGCTTCTGTCGTAGCATGTCCAGCCCCAGGGATCTACTTGGGCCTCAGCAAGGTAAGCACATGATTTAAGCAGGCCCAGCTTCAGGACCACGATCCACCTCTGTACCGTCTCTATTAACAGTGCCATTACGCGCAGAATAATGCATTTTCGCTTGACCATTGATCACCCAACGACATAGTCAAGCCAAACAAATATAATAAGTCAGCAGCGAAAGACGGGCTCGAACAGGTGGGAATGAAACTATTGCTGACTGGCACGCCACAACGGACAGCTACACGCTACACCGGCGGAACCAGTGGGTCTAACGAGGTAAAGGCGGTTCCCAGGCGTGTATTCATTCGCAATCAAGATGTTTCCAAATCCGGCGAGTTGCGCTCGCGGGTTGCAAAATAGAACGGGCGGATTTTGCTGCGCGAAATGCAGTGAAATTCGGACAGACAATCCGGTTCCCACACCATACAAAGGGCAGGTGCAGAGGGGATGACATTTCCGGCAACCCACTTCGGAGCAGTGGAAAAAGCGTCAAGTTTTAGGGCACAGTACGTTGTGCAACAAGGGTCGAGACCAATTCTACGTCCTTGACGCGGAACAGAACACTCAGATTGGGCCTGCTTAGCGAGTGGTCAGGAACCAAAGTACGTTTTGCAAACAGCCTGCCTACTAAACGGACGCAAATGCTTCTGCAGAAGAGACAGTCCATCACCTGCACTTATCTAGAACAAGAAATTCATCTAGAACGATCGTAGTTTGCCTCAAGAGTCTGTATTGTGTCAATGTATTCTTGTAAGTTTTTCCGTTTGTTCTGCTCCGTTTTTGTTCCGGTTCTAGTTGCCTCGAGTGGAATGGAACAGGAACACGAACGCAACTTTTGTCCTCTATGGAATAGAACAAAGAATAAACACCGCAACTTTTTTGGGCATTTTATAACGCTGCGCTTGCTTTGTTCTTGTCCCGGAACAGTTATTCGCACTGGCAGAACTGGTATAAGCACTTGAAGTTCACAAAGAACAAACCACAGGGAAACGGCACAGGAACTTTAACGCACGTTTTGTCCTTGGTGGAATAGAAGACGAATAAATACTCGCGAGGTTTTTGGATCACTTTCTAAGGAGTAGTTGTTTTTGTTCTCGTTCCGGAAAAGTTGTTCCCACGGACAGAACTGGGATAAGGCCCTTAGTGTTCATGGTGGAAAAACTGCTGGGCAAGAAACAACAACTTTTCCATGTGGGACCAAAAAGGACAAAGGCCCTTGGTGGTCCTTCTGCGCCAAGATTGGCTCATCGGTACCTGACTGAACCGAGAAATCTCCCAGCAAATCGGCAGATTGCTCGCGATCAGGTCTCGACGTCCGAGATCTATCTACATGACGTACCGCAACGCAGCCATCTTTTCTTCAAGTTCATTAAGTCCGCAGTTAACGACAGCAATTCGAAAAGCAAGACGGGGATGTCACCCGTCGATGGCTTGTTCGACGGATGCCATTGCTTCCTAGCTGAAACACATGTGCGGTCATTTACTTCTTTTTACTTTTGGAAGGCAAGCAAGCTACGTGAACATTGTAATACCGATAATAGGATAGTTATTGGTTTGGTCGTAGCGACTTGGCGTTCCCTCTCGCTAAACCAATGACCTAAGTCGATGATGAAGTTAGCACCCTTCGGCCACCTAGGCATCTAAGCGCGATGTTTCCTCTGGTGAACCCGTGCTTCAGCCGGCACACTTAACAACAGGGAATCTGGCGGGCGTTGGACGTCATGAACGGGTATGCCAAATTGTTCGCTCTTTTCGCTCTGTCAAAACTGCGAGAAAAATGTTAAAAGTAAAATTCGGCACTCGTACCGTATTACGGCCCGTACTGTACCGTACTGCCGTACTGTCTGTACGGCAGTACGGTACGGGTGGGTCAGTACACTACGGCAGTACGGCACGGGTGGAGGGCCAGTACGGCAGTACGGTACGGCTTCCATTTTCTGGTACTTTATAACGAGTACGGGCCGTACTGGGGCCACACCGTATCGTACTGTCGGTAAGGTACGGGGGTGTCAGTACGGTACGGCAGTACGGTACGGGGTGGTCAGCACTGTACGGCAGTACGGTACAGGTGAGGTTTGCCGATCTTTAATTAAAAAGCGATTATGCGGATAATGTGTTATGGCGTCAGGTTTTTTCGGGGGTTAAAGTTCTATAAATAATCCACAAATGGATAATTTTTAAAGCAAATTTGTGTCATTTTACAAAGAATATCGGTCAGAGAAGCCCAAAATCGCCCTGGCGCCGCTTGCGATAGACCTTCTTGGGCCTGAGTGCTCCAAATCACTCTTTAAAACTCACTACGCAGAAAAATCCGACTTGCCTCCCGCGCACACATTGCGGTAAGTATGCAGTATACCGACCAAAGCCAAATCAAAGCATAATCATCTCAGGCCCCACTCTAAATGTCCGGAAACTTATTAGAAGTCGCATTGAGCACCTAAAAAGCGGAAAAGGAAGCCTGAAATTTTTTGCCAAAAATATTTGGTCGCTATACTGCAGTAGGGTCAGGTGGGTCAATTGCAGTATACCGACCATATATATATTTTTTGCAAAAATTTTCATGTTCAGTTTTCGGATTTAGGTTCTCAAATCAACTCATTATACGTTTTCCGAACGTTTAGAGTGTTAGCCGTGTGTATTCTGCTTTGATTTCATTTTGGTCGCTATACTGCAATTGACCCACCTCACCCTACTGCAGTATACCGACCAAATATTTTTTGGCAAGAAATTTTCATGTTCTTTGTTTCTCTTTTCACGTTCCAAAAACAATGTCTAATACGTTTTCCGAACGTTTAGAGTGTGACCCGGGTGGATTTGGCTTTGGTCGATATACTGCAGTGTTACCCACATTGCGGATAATGGACGCTCCGAATGCCGTATATTTTATGGTCGACTGCATATTGAAACAGACTTCACATCCCTGAGAGAGCACAGAATCGATGTTCATAAAAGCGTTTAATACACGCAGAAGCAGCGAGAGAATGGCACCTTGGCCTAACATCCTTCGAGCTCCAGCCCTGCTTATTCCTCCTCCTTGAAGCGGACGAACTCCAGCTGACTGGTGTTCCATTTGCTGAGGAAGGACATGACGGACCAGTAGAAGATGTTGAAGCAGATGAACAGCCCCGGGAAGACCGAGCGCGAGCAGCGGTCGATCTTCGATGGCGACATCCGCGGGCAGAACATCGTCGTCTGTCTTCGCCGCTGCTTCGGATAGCCGGGATGGTATTCGCCGCTGGCGGCCGGTTGCGCGTACGGCACTAGCGGAGTGAGTTGTGTCGGAGCCCTGAAAATAAGGTTTGTACTAAGGCGCTTTGGAAGTCCAGAAAGTCTTCCGAAATTCGCGGACTGCTCAAACATTTCGTACCACTAGCCAATACCTACGGACTTTGTATTCGACAGCCCAATCTCTGAAGCGGTGCTATCGTGCGCTGGACCCTCCAGTAGCAACAGGCCTGTTATGGCCTTTTTTCGGAGAAAAAATGGAAAGGGTTTCCCGGGACACTGAAAACGTCAAACTTGGAAAGGCGGACTCAATTCTGGTAAAGATGTTATAAACCTTGCATAAAACTCGTTTGCAAGATATTTGCAAAGTGGAACAAATTTTGATCAATCATTTACAAGACTCAGAACACCGTAAATACACGTTGCTTAACTAAATGTGTGCACTTTTTGGCTCGAGAACACTAGGCAAGTCTTATTTTCGATTTTGCACTTTTTCCGTTCGGTAACTTTGGTACGAAAACAGCCATGCCGAGCGAACTGTTAAAGGTATTCGTGCTCTTACCGACAGTCGCAGTCGGGCAGCGTGCCGGGAATGCCCGGCGGACGGTAGACATAGTTCTGCCCCGGTGGGACCGCCGCCAGTCCGCCCGCCGGCGTCGTCGGGTAGTTCATGAACAGTGGCATCTCGTTGACCTGCGGCGCCTCCGCTTTCTTCCGCTTCCGGTCCCTTCTTCGCACGAGACGCTTGTTCCAGTACGAGACGATGGCGTACTCGACGAGGCTCGCGAAGACCATCACGAAGCAGAAGTTGAGGAACACGTCGAGGCCCTTGATGTAGCTCACTTTCGGCATGGAGTTGTTCGTGGTCGTGATAAGGGTGGTCATGGTGAGCACCTAAACGTCATCGTGAGCGGATGATAAAGGTCATCGAACTGAAGTACGCTGTTCTTGCGGCTTGCGTAGCCGTACCGTGGCTCGTTCCGTACCGTACTGTGCACCATATTCTACGGCTCGAAGCGCGGTACGGCTGAGGCTCAGTACGGAGCCGAACTGCCTTTCACTCTGGTACGAAATGCAGTTGGTACGGCAAAGGACTGGTACGATGACCGGTACGGACGTGTTCCTTACTTTTAGGCTACGAGAGGGCACACTTGGCTAGCATGCTTTCATGGTTTTTCAAGCCAAAATTGGTTCAACTTCCGGTTCAGTCAACTAGGAATGTACACGTAAAAACCATCCAGTAGGACAAAGCCCCAGGGCAAGGGAAGACGGATCCAAGAGCTGTCAAATCAAGAATTAGGCGCTCCGTGAGCTTTTTAGCAGAAGCTTACCTGCTACGCGGCACTAAGTCTGAGACACTATGTGGTGGCCCATTGCTAGCCTCTTCCAGAAAACGCTCTAGCGCAAGGTCAGGCTTTATATGTAGGCAGTGGGGAACGCGTGTTACCAGAAACCGGCTCGTCTTGACGGCATTTCAGGAAAATCAGGTTCCGAGAACTGGCCCTACCAGGGTCAGGAATCAAGCCTATCACATGTCACATGATAGACAGTAGCACCCCAAAGACCTTAGCATTTCACAACGATGCCCTGCCACAACCTACCGTCGTCACGCCGAGACCCACACGCGCCGGTGACGCCTCGCGGTTGAGCCAGAAGGAGACCCACGAGATGCTGACGATGAGCATCGACGGGATGATGATGTTCATGAGGTAGAAGCCGAGGTTCCTGCTGAGGATGACTTCGAAGTAGAGGCGGTCGTAGGTGCCTAAACCGGTTTAGGTAGCTTAATGAAACATTTAGTCGCATTCTTTAGGTGCATATTTTAAAGCGAATTTTACGATATGAAAATAAGACTTGACTTTCTTACGTTTAATGATTAATTTAAAAAAGTTTAAGCAAAATTTTGCGTGACTTCTATTTTATCCGGACCAGTGCGATACTTTCTATTTTATTTAAGTATTTTAAGAGTTCACTTTTATATTACCCGACGAGGTGGTCGCCTTCGTGATGTTCACTCGAAACCCGGTCCTTCGGAACTGCGGCAACGCAAAGTCACCGAATGCGACCGCTTTCTCGGGCGTCTTTTCGTCCTCCTTCTTGTGACCCCAGTAGTAGCTGATGTCGTCGGTGGTGTACCCGTAGCTCTCGATCTCCAACCGACACGTCTGCGAGTCCATCGGGAACAGCTTGAGCTGCATGGGGCAGGTGGCAGTGACCGTGAGGCGCTGGCTCGTGAATACCTTAAGCGAGATACATAAGGCCAGTAGCGACCGGCACGAGAACCGGCCTGTCCCCTTTTAGGTAGGCATTCTACATTGGTTTGTGTAACACTTTCTTTGCTGGGACACCCGCGTATGCGTTCACATTTCAGCATGTCCCGCATGCATGTTTGCTGCGTCGTACGCATTACTGCGAGCTAGACTTCGGCAACCGTACCGTGTTCCGTTCCGTGCCGTTTTCCGTATTCCACGGCACGGATACGGCACGGGCGGGGTTTCAGTACGGAGCTGCTCCGTTACGCACTGGTACGGCACGGAATACAGTGCGGCCCGAAAATCGAGACCGTTCCATGCCCTTTTAGTGGCACGGAACACGGCCCGTTTTGCAGCCGTGCCGTACTCCGGACCGTAGAGCACGGCACGGAATTCGGTACGGGGACGGTCAGTACGGCACGGCGAAGTCAACTTCGAGCATGCCGTCTCGGATTCGGACGTTCAGCACAACTGCATGTTTTTGCATGCTGAAGCCAGTGGGAATTTCCTTGCATGCGCTAACATGCGGTACCGCTTGGTACGCATGACTTCACGTATCCGTGCCTAAAGCATGTCATGTAGCATGCGTCCGAGAAAGCCTCTACTACTTAGGCGGAACATTACGCATTTTTGTCGATAAGCTACCCCAGACCCGATTCTAAACTTTTGTCGGTAATCCACGCGGATCCTTCATCAGATGGGGTTACCCTCCGATCTTACAATGACCTGCCCGAAAAAGCTGCCGCTTGCTTTCCTGTTTGCGTACCTTTCCATCCGGATCGATGCGCAAGAAGGAGTTGTGCGTCGTCGCGGTGTGGAAGAACGACTTCTTCTCATTCGGGAAGAAGGTGTCCGGCTTCCAGAGTCGGTCCAAGTAGTCGACGCCGACCGTCAACGACTGGATCTTCTCGAAGCCCAGGTCCAGCTGGCCGAAGGCTAGCCGAGGATCATTCCATGTTTGTCTGTAAACGTGGCTTTAGCTTCTCTTCTTCGATAACAAGCTAACTAACGCAAACCTCTAAATCGGTGCCCCCCCCTGGTTAGACAATTGTTTTTCGTTCTTGTCTTGAATTTCGTTTTTTTGTAATTGTTTATTTGTTTCAAGATTTTCGCTTTTGGTGTTTGGAAAAAACGTTTTTTGTGACAAATTTCAATCATTTTTCTTTTTGATTTGTCCGAGCTATTGTGGTACCTGAGGTAGAAGTCCAAAGTGAAGTCCATGTCCACTTCCGACACCGCGCTGATGCTGGAGACGTGGATCGTGATGCCGACGTCCACATGACCCTCACCGTAACGCGGTCGTAGACGTTTGTCATAGTTCGTCTTGTCCGTCAGCCGGTTGAGCACCTACAACGTGCTATGTTATTTAGCGGTCACATACGGACAGCCTGCAAGGTCCAAAAGGATTTCAAGGCCTATTGCAGGGAATAAGCTGTTGAAAAATACGTGCTAACCAGCTACTAATGCTTGACTGTGGCGTGGATATGTGAGGTGTGTCGGGCAGTCACTGTCATTGAAGATCCGCTTAAAAGTGCGCCCGGAATCGACTAGTGCGAGGCATGAGTTCGGAAAAATAACGTGGAACTTTCGTAGCGTCCTGCATCTTCCTCCCTTAGGTACCGTCGTAAAATCGGCTCTACCTCGGCCACAGCGTGACAACTGTACAACGAACTTCCGCGTACAATTCTTACTCTTTCATCACAGTGATGGGGATTCCAACTACTTCCAGCGAAGCGGATATTCTGGCATATATTTAAAAACACAATCCCTTTGTTCTAGCGTGCGCGCCGAACTTTTCTGCTGCCTGTTTAGCATTTATATTCGTTTCGTTGGTTAAACGATGCTCATTGGTCGCTTGTGAGTCCGTTTGTTTTCTTCGCCGAACGCTTGCATTTTTTGCGAGTTGTTTAAATATTTTTGAAGCTGAGCTCCCTTTGTCAATGTTTTTCCCTGTAAGGCTTTCTCGGTGCTCACTAAAGTTTTGCCGCGGCGTTGCTAGGCAGAATTTGACCGGAAGGGCGTTTTGAGCACCTTTGTCTTGCGTACTTTTGTTCATTGTTTACAGCGACCAATAATGGGTCGATAAAAACGAAGCAATTTCGAGTCTAAATAGCACAAGGAAGTGATGAAATTGCCTCTGACGTAGCCGTCGTCTAGTTCCTGGTAATTTTCGGCCGTTACGGAATTAGATTCATTCTACAGGGCCTTAAAAGTGAATGAATCAGGAGTTAGCCCTACGTCACTTCATTTCTTTCCGGCTAATATGAAGCAGAGATGTCCGAGCAGACATGAAGCAGATCCCCCCCCCCCTCCCCGTGCAGTGGGCCCCTCACGTGCCGTGTAGCCGGGCCGTGATCACGGCTCCACGGCCGGCCCACGGCCCGGCGGTGGCCACCGGTGGCCATGCCTAATATGAAGCTCGACTGGCTTTCAGGAAAACTTTGAAAAGTTTGCGTTTAGACTAGCGAGGTTCCGCTGTCGTCACCGAAAAGGGTTGCCTTATCGGCACATGCGCAAAAACCAGTCCTTCCCACAAGCGGAGTTTTAGTAACATGAACTTGCCTGTGATATGTACGTGGTATTCGGTCCTCGGCTCGT
>JNEY01000847.1:60705-75512 GCA_020875895.1 Aphelenchus avenae
GAAACAGAAGAAAACCGAACAAAGACATAATTACTAGAACAATGGAAACATCGTTTGTTGTGCCGACAGAAAACCAAAGTGGAACACCCGCTTAGAGCAAACACCAACAAGTAGCACGTCACGAGAATCATGGCGTCACGACAAAACATAACTGGAACTGCAGCGCTGTGCCGTAAAGTGAGTCCTGCCGGCTTGCTGTGACCACGACGGCATCACGCACCCAGAGGGTCACCTTAGCACGGCACGACAGCAAAAAATGTCTTAGTTTATGACGTAATGTACCGTTCCGTGCCGCTTTGCAAGATAACGGCACAGCATGTTTGGCTCACTACGGTGCGGGAAGAGAGCAACGCGGCGCGGCCTACGGCACGTGGGTGATCCTCGCTAACCTAAGTAAAAAAAACCGGAATGGAACTGGAACTACTTTGATGAAGTCCCAGAGAGCTTTTGAAGAGGAACAGGACAGAAAGTAAACAGAACGAAGGCAAAAATAACAGAACAGTTCAAGCGCCGTTTGTTGTGCCGACACGAAACCGAGCCGGAACACCCGAGCGAAGCGGACGCCACCAACAAGCAGCACGTCACGAGAAAACATGCCGTCGAACATTTCAAACAAAGCAATTTGTCCACGGCGACGCTGGTCAGGAACGAGTCCGACAAGTGATACGCCTGTCAAAACGTGTGCTTGCCGAGCGGCGCGCCAGCTGTGCGCTCGCCGCCAGTTGGCCGTCCGTCGAGGAAAAGGTCTGCTGAAGGCAGCCGATAGGGGCAGAGACTCGCTGGAGGGGATCGCCGCTTAATCCGAGCGGGCTCGATCCGGGTGATGGATCAATCCGGAAGGAACTTAATTGAGCGTCGATTGGCGTCTGACTAACGACGGCCAAGCGGTATCTCGCCGAGCACGTAGCAAACATTGCATGAAACACAGTGCGAGTATGCAGAATGCAAAGCGACTGCGCAGAACTATGAAGCGATTCCAGAAGGTCCACCTTCCGGTTTGAACTTGGACGGCACCTAGTCGTGGTCAGCAAACAGGTGCTTTCTTCGCTCAAGCCGTAAAGTGCTTCCGTATTTGTTCCGATTCCGGACCTAGGGTTAGTGGAGAAACATCGGTGTACGTCATGCTCTCGCCATTCAGTCGGACATCAGGCCGTCCGTCAGAAAAGGCGGTGCTGATCATGCTCATAACAGGTCCTTGTTTAGGATTCTAGAATAGAGGGCGAGGTGGAGGTCGGGGAAGGGTGGGTGGATCTCTAAAATGGGTAAAAATGGGTCGTAAATAAAAATGGCATATTTGTCCTACATCTAATATAGGCCTCTTTCCCTATAAATTTACTAACTTCGAAAAATTTTCTTCACCAAAATGTCCTCCCTTACCCTATCTGCATGTCACCTCGCCGCTAAATAGGTCCCTAGTTCATAAGTGGTATCCTTCCGATCGAACGCTCGGCCGAACCGAATGCTTTCAAACTCTATGGCACTCGCCTACCTAGGACATGCGCTAGGATGCGGCCCCATGCGCTTGGAGCACTTGGTCTTTCATGCGGAAATTATCCAGAGTATCGGATCGCCTCTTTTTGAGCGTTTGAGGTGAAAGACATGGCCTCGTCATGTCATAAGTTCCTGGCTCAGAATGAGTAGAGCTTAGGTCAGAAACTAAGAATAGCCCGAAACGTGACATCATCCGAACGCAGATCGCTGCTTAAAAGACGTCGTTGGAGCAACAAAGATCCAGGATGCTAAGTCGTTTCGTCCAGCTCGACGTATACCAACTACACACGTGCAGTTGCTAAAGAACATTTTTCTCCACCGGCCCGCATGCATACTTTCCGGAATAAACTACGCACAACGTCGAAAAGCTACGTAGGTCGAAGCATAGCTCAGTAAGCGCCGGCGGTGGGTAGTAAAGAGATCGAAAGTCGTTAACATGTTCGTGAAACCACAGGCTGCCAACTGACAGATGTCGGCAGTAGGCAATAAATTTCGAAAATTACTGCCCTGAGAAGACGTATGTCGACAGGTTTCTGGGAAGGTAAGACCAGAGAATAGGCTAAAATGCCTACGGAGTAGAACGTAGTTTAGCGGCAACGACAGAGGATTCCAAAATTAAACCAAATGGTCTTTGGACGGTGTCCGAACGCGATTAAATTAGTCAAACATGGGCCAAACTCCTAAGGTCCGGTGCCAAATTCAAAGATCCCGTCACTTCTCCTTCTTGCGCTTACTTGACGACGTTAAGCTGTAAAGAATAGTGTTTGGACTTCGCCCTCGAGGACGTTCCCGCGAATGAACGCAAGCACGTGTTCCCATGTGTTCGCGTTCGCAGCGAGAAGCCGCAGTTATGCGGCCTCTTGATGGGGCTACATGCAAAACACATGTGGCCGGTTTGCGGGATCAGCTGCAAGACCAACTGGGAGCTATTTTTGCGAGCAAGGGAAGAATGGAATTACTAATGGAGATTGCGACAGAAGGTCTGACGTTGCGGGATCGACGCGAGCACACATAATCAAAAGTGTTTCGAAGCTCCATTGTTGCTAGAGGCCATCCATTTCCAAAGCCTAAAAATAGTCAGAAGCCTTCATAAATCTGACGCGAAGTCCCTGTACGATGATGAATCGATGAATAGCTAGCTCCGGATTCGGCAATTTAGTTTTCGAAATGTTCTGAAACGGAAAGAAGTCCCTTTTTATTCGACATTTCCCAGCGCTAGCAGCTTGAACGGGTTGCCGTTCTAGTGTTTGAGGCCATTACCAGCAAATCGAAGGAAACAAGCCAGCACAACTTCATGAAATTTAAGATTCGATTCTCGTGATCTTGTGCAAGTTTTAAACAATGAGACAGCACGACGAACCTCGGAATCAATTTATCTGCACCAGCGATCAGCACTTCCTCTAAAACCCTTGCCGCTTCGAGCAGACGCCACCCGAAATTCTCGAATTTTTGCACATCAAAGTCCATTCGCCGCCGGCGCTGCCGAAGTTTCCGCCGCGTCAGCGGTGATGTTCGCCCCATTTCCCGTCGTGGGCCAATCTCCGGTCGGTCGCGGCCGCCGGGAGCGGGTCGTGAACGGCGTCGCAAAAACGAGGTAAGCCATAATTTACGGCCATCCGGTGCCGGCGGTAGAAGCTTCTTCAGCGCTGCCGCCGGCCGCAATGGCGTCTTCAAAATGATAAACACGTCGCGTTCGGCGTCGGAGGGAATTGTGCGAAGTCGGATGTGAACAAGCGTGTCGGAGTACGCATCCGACGACAGGGGAGATTAATCAGCGACAACCTGTCTGCGATGAAAAAGCACTCCACGTGCCGGTGGAGGTCTTTCGGCGTACGATTTGCGTTCCTACAAGAGTTCCCCAAAAATTTGGTTAACTGCCTGAAAACCATGGCTAAAGGTGCGCATTCATCGGAGTCACTGATAGGACGGCGAAACCACGAAATTTCGCTTTGAGGTTGATTTGGGGGCTTTGGCAGAAATCAATTAGTGCCAGCCTTTTGAACTAACTGCTCAGTGAAAGACCGCTAAATATTTTAGGCGTGTTAGTTGCACGTAGTGTTCGGAAAAGAACCATGTGTGGACTATTCATGCTCTATTCATTCACACTATTCATGCTCTTTTCGTCATTAGTTTAGGCGTGGCTCGCCTACAACCCCCGAAAAACGATCATGCTTAGTCCATGTAGAATCTGTGTATATGGAGGCAAAAAGTCGATTTGGGGCATGATTTGTTGTTTGGTAGTCGAGAAAAAATTCGTGTAAATTTTTGTTGTTCCTCCCCGAAATGCCAAACATTTACGTCATTCTGCTTTGCAGCATGACCTGTACACGCCACTAGACACGCTTTTTGCAGCCCATTGTCCACCTCCCAATTGCACACCTTGCCCACCCGTTCGTCGCTAATTTTAGCCTCTTTGACGTCGGTTTTATGAGATCGGACAAAGCGTTCCCGTCGTTCTTTTATCCCCTCCTCCGGGCGCAGCAAGAAAGAACCGCTGGCCAGAATGACTCATTGCCCGACACGGTGTTTATCGACGACTTATGAAGAATCGACGTAATACCGACACTGAATTAATCGTCATAATCCACCGAAACACACAAAGTTTGCATTAGGGCTGGGGAAAATTCGGCTTCGTTTGTTTTGTTAGGCTTCGGTATTCGGCTTGGATTTTAAATTTTTACGTCGATCCGGATTCGGCTTGGGTCCGGTCCGAACAGGCCCCAGCCCTAGTTTGCATCCAGCAGCAGCTTGCTAGCGTAAAGCAGCAATCTGTTGGCTAGAAACAGAACTCTCGTCTTGTTGACATGCTTAGTAAAGTGAATCTTTTGACATGATTATTGAATCCGTAGAAATGACGAGTTTGTCTAACCTCGCGCTCTTTATAGAAAAAAGCAATAATGCTCGATATTGCGGAACTCAGTAGCTCTATGAACCGGCTGTCTTCGTAGCCCAACACTGGCCTACCACCTTACTACACTTAAAATGCGCAAGCGTATTTGCATTTGCATCTCTCTCTGACGGACCAATCCTGCACGTTAATTTTACTCGAACCGGCACAGGGTACTGGAAACAAATGAAAGGACAAAAATGTAAGAAAGCATTAGTATTGTCGCAGCAAAAGCGGTCCCACAGCGGTCCTCAGACGTCCCATGGTCGGCCTGGCGCCCAGAACACGCCGTCCCTGCCCCGCTTGATGTTCACGAAGACGCTGCAGTCGGTCTCCTTCACGTGAACGTCCATTCGCATGCCGTTGGTGAAGATTCGATACGTCGATGAGGAGAGAACTTCGGTGCTTCTTCCGGGTTGTGTTGACGGCACCTTGTACTCGGCAAGCGGCGTCATGTCGACGTCCTCCCATCCGGCCATCGTCAGCCATCCCTGGAGCTTGGCGTCCAACGGAGTGGTCCAGTCGGAGCCGAGATCGGCGTGAACCTAAAATGTCTCAAATTTACTCAGAATCCTGCTTCGTCCTGAGTGGATTGTGCGCTGATATGGACCATCATATCTGGGAAGGGTACCGTGGGAACAAGGGCCCCCGCACCGAGTTCCTGCAGTAAAATTGTGAAATACTATCGTCAGTAGCCAGAGATGGAACCTACTTGGAAGCTCTATGAATCGCGAACGATTTAGCTGGAGAATATGGCAGCCTTCCTGCTTTGACTGGAGAACATTCCCCTAGGGCTTGAACTACGAACTAAGCCGAGAGACCAAAATCATGAAATTAACAGGACAGATCTGTAAAATTTGGATAAGGTTTATCTTAGCTAGTTTGTTATTACCTTGTCTTTCCCTCCCCTACTATTCCTTCCACACCAACGTTATAAAAAGGGTTCGATTTTGCATGTATCACAGCTAACATGAACTTCCTACAATTGGGAATTGACTGTTTGAAAATTTCCATCCGTTTCCGTTGGGAATGCTGCCATAGAACCAGAAACCGGGGTCGCAGGTTGCCCAATGCAGTCGTTGCTTACCCACCTTAAGCAAATGATTGAAGAACTCATTCTCAAATTTTGCCACTTCGACGAGCAGATGCCGGTAGCCGTGTCTCGAGGAGGCCGCGTCGCAGCCAAAGGCGAGTTGCATCGCCACGGCGGTCGAGCTCACGCCGAATGGACAGTTGCCCATGCCGCCGACGCGCTTCGAGCAGTACGCCGCGACTATGCCGTCGTCGTCCGCCATCTCCGTGAAGAAGACCCCGTCGATTTGGTTGATCTCGGAGAACGGCTGAAACGGGCCAAGTAAGCATCGACGGCAGAGCGTGAATTCTTGAAGTCACTAGGCCTGTCGTGAACGGAACGCATCCGTTTCACGAGCAGGGAAATTTCTCTGCGTCCGCTGAACGCGCTCGTGGCGTTATGCCATGCGTTGCGTGCTCCTACGCGGGCGTGCGGTATAAAAGCCAGCGGCGGAGCGCTTTCTCGTCAGTGTGCGTCGCAGGGCGACCAGTGGACTGTGACCGGGAACCCCACGGTCACCTCCACTGGCCCGCAGCGGAACTCCGCTCTGGGGCGCCGAGTGGGCTTCTACCAAGTCTACGGCCCGTTGCACGTTGGTCTATGTTAGGCCATTCTATTTCGTTACTGCGTGCATATTTTAGGCCATCGGGCCATTGTACATTGCCACATTTAATCAGGTTTAAATACCCATACTTGAGGTCATAAATGGTCTACCGTCATCGGTCGTCGGTCCACTGGAAACAGTGGACACCCCGTCAGTCCCGTAGGACACCCAGTCATCACCAGTCAGTCCATTGGAGACTCCGTCAGCCCGTCAAGGGCACCCTAGTAGCCAACCTCCGAAACTTCTACTGTCGCGCGGAGGCTCGCCGTTCCATTCGCGACATTTGGGGAACTCAGCCGTTTCTTCCGACTCGATACGACACTTCGAGCGAACCGGATCCTTCGGCTACGCCATTCTCATGGACATCAACATTCTGGACCCAACCTTCGACTTCAACAACTTCACCGACGAATACTTAGAAGGAACTCCTTCTGAGTATTCCATCAACTATCACGGCACACAAAACCCGTGCCCCGACGAGGCCTTGACATATGCACCTGAGAATAATTTGGAGGGAACTCCCTTTGAGTTTTCTACGGGTCATATTAGCAATGCGCCCACAGAGCCATCACTCGACGAGGAGCTGTCTGTCACTGGAGATGATTTGGAAGGAACTCCTTCCGAATTTTCTATCGGTCACGACAGTAACGCACCCACTGAACCGCCGTCCGACGAAGAAGAGCACTCAACATTCACCGGCAGTTCATCGTCTAGCAGAATGACGCCGTCTCTCTTCGACCGACCGTCTCCACCGAGGCAGAAGCTTTGCAAGAACGGTGGCTACCATTTGGCCGCTGTTCGCCGGTCTTTCGCTGCTCATGCTGCTGCTATCCGGAGGCAAAACCGCCTTGCTCATCGTTCGCTACTGCCAGGCACCGAACAGGAAGGAACTCCTTCTTGTTCCGCCTTACGGCCGCTAGCGTCAACTACTTCACGAGCAGATGAAGCAGCTAACGCTTTCGAGCAGCAGCTGACACGTCTTCTCTCTCTCCTAGCGGAGCGCAAGCGGGACGTCGTCATCCACATCCCTGCCGCTCTGTCGCTAACGCAGTACAACCTGATCCGGTCTCATGTGGGCGCCAGCGACGTTGCCCACGAAGAAGCTGACCAACTGCTGAAGGAGGCTGTCACCGCGAGAGACGCATGGCTCACGCATATCGTCGCCTTAGAAGCCAGCGACAGTGCCGCCGGCACAGCTGCTCGTCGAAACTACGACCGTTTCTCGACAGAATACGGTCTTGCGGCTAACCTTGAACGTGCCAAGCAGCTGAAAGCCATGCTCCACGACGTCCTCACGGAAGTTATCGAGCATTGGCGTCGCCTAAAGGCTATTCCGGGAATTCCCGAATCCTGCTGGCAAGGCAAGACTCTTCCGGGAGACCAAAAGCGCCAAGCCTTTACCATCGTCGGCAAAATGCCACCTGTCAAGCTTTACGAGCGGCCCGGAACTCCGGGTCACTCCGCGCTTCAGGGTGGACGGCCGGACGAAGGACATGGAATTCCATGTGCTCCGATGTCGAAGCCGACGCAGCATGCTGACACTAAGCGCCGATTGACATCGACGCGGCGTCACGACCGTCACCAGGCTGACGACTCGGAATCTAGGCAGAGTGACGACCACGGTGGACCTGCACCACGTCGTCCCTACTGCGTCTTCTGCGGCCGCCACGCTCACTGGTCCTCGGACTGCTCGGCTCACGACCTCCGTACACGCTGGCAGCTCATCAAACAGCGCAAGCTGTGCCGTCAGTGCCTACGTGCAGGCCATCTCACTGCCGACTGCGTTCACGCCAGCCGCCGCTGCAAGCACTGTACAGCTCACCATCATGCTGCTCTGTGCCCAAAACCGCATCAGCGGTTCCTTCCATCCAGCGACGCCCAGCCAAGCCCGGTCTCTGGACACCCTTCGGTGGCAACTGCCGCTGGAGGCCGCAGTCCACCGGACTCTACCGCTACGGCGCCTTCTGCAGACGCTCGCTGCGAACATGACGACCGCCATACCACCACAAACCCACTAGACACTAAGCCGCCGTCGTCATCACCGATGCAGCCATCGGCAGCCGCAGACATCGAAGCTCCCGAGCACCAATTAGCTAAAGCCATCACGTCGTTCTTTCAGCGGAACTCCGCTAAAGACGACGTCGTGGTAGGCCTCTACGCTCGCTCGCAAGACGACTTCGGACGGACGTTCTACCGGATCCTAAAGCCGATGAAGCCGCTGTCCCATCCACCACGCCCTGAGGACGATCTCTACGCTCATCTAGAGGTTGACCGCGTCTTCATGGTCGAGACTACTGTACGCCTTCTACCGCGCGATTCGCTCCTGCCTTCCAACGCAACGCCGGACGCAGATAGCCACCACTCGACTCGATGGTCCACACCTACTCCGTCAGGCTCCTCCTTAGGAGTTGCAGCCACCGATCTCTCGGGTGTGACACCTCGTCGAACGACTGTCGCGTCTGATCTGGCAACTGCCATGAGGACTCCGCTGCTCCCTCGCCTAGAAGCCTTGAGTCCGACCACAACGGATTCGGCTACGACCGAGGTCGAACCGGAGGACCACGACACAGCCAGCCGACGTTCACGTAGGAAGCGCGGCCAGCGACACACGCAGCACCGTAAAGCGCGCAGCACCTCATCCACGCAGTCAACACCGTCCATGCAGAGCAAGTCGCCGCATGCTCAGCTACACGGCACGGAGCCCATCTGCGTGGGTCTGAACCCCACCGCAGCAGTGACAGCGGCACCAGCAGGAAATCCTGCTGGCAAGAAGGGAACTCCCTTTGCCACGTCACTGGCTTGCAATGGGCTTCCGACCTGGCAGAGACGTCCACCATCATCGACCACTAGCGGTGCAGAGGCCACGACTTCTCCAACTCAGCGTTCGTTCGCCGCCGGAGGGCCATCGACTCTCGAAGAGATGCCGATGGGCAAACCGCCGGAACCCGTCGACGACTGTCCAGCCGACCCAGAGAAAAACGGAACTCCGTTTCTTCCTCTCGGTTGCGTCAAGGACAAAAGCGTCCACGTGCGTAAAGCGCTGACGCCCGCTCCTGCTACCTCCGAAAGGCAACTGCCCTTGAAGAGAGTCAGGACGTGGACAGCCAGTAGCTGGAAGAAGACGCCTGCGACGCTCTCGCCATCGACTACATCGCTCCTCACTCCATCGAGGACAGGACACATCGACCGAGCCGACAGCGGAGCGACTGCATTGAGCTCGAGAGACGAAGCGAAGCGAAACGCGATGATCAAGGACCATTCGGCGACGCTGGTGATCGCCCGCAAGCATACACGCTCGGCGACGCTGGTGACCGCCCGCAAGCACATGCTCGGCAACGCTGGTGAACGCCTACAAGCACACACGCTCGGCGACGCTGGTGAACGCCCTCAAGTGCACCGGACACCACCTATCATCGACGAAGCGACGCTTACCTAACTTCGCTCCACACTTTGTATTTAATTTGTGCCTTCCACATTTTCTGTTTAATTGTTAATAATTCTTGTTGCCCTTTGCTTCCACTTTCACCAAATCCTATTTCATTTCTTCCCTTCCCCCTTCCTATCCTTCCCAAGTTTTCTAATAATCTTTCTTATTATTTCCACACTTCTTGTTTCGCCCTTTGCTCATCCAACTTTCATCTAATATAACCTTATTCTTTTACAACTGTTTACTTGTGCGCATTTGTACTTGGGCTCTTCTCTATCTATTCTCAGTCCATTACGCGCAACCCCTCGATTCCATCTGCTTGAGACGCGATGCTCAGCTGTGCTGCAGTACCAACCGCCTCGTGGGCAGCGGGCCGCTTTCTTCGGCGCAGGAGCCGACTCGGTCGTGCTGAGCCGTGGTCCGCCTAGGGTGTGGACCGACCTGCTTAAGGTGCTAGCAGGTTCGCGAGCCCGACAGCCTCCACAATGGGACCGTTCCAAATGAGGCCTATGACCGTATGAGAGGCTGATGGAGCGCGACTAAGGCATGCACTTCTCATGGTCGAGCGCGTTCTTGTTGTCGTCGGGAGTGTCGTGAACGGAACGCATCCGTTTCACGAGCAGGGAAATTTCTCTGCGTCCGCTGAACGCGCTCGTGGCGTTATGCCATGCGTTGCGTGCTCCTACGCGGGCGTGCGGTATAAAAGCCAGCGGCGTAGCGCTTTCTCGTCAGAGTGCGTCGCAGGGCGACCAGTGGACTGTGACCGGGAACTCCACGGTCACCTCCACTGGCCCGCAGCGGAACTCCGCTGTGGGGCGCCGAGTGGGCTTCTACCAAGTCTACGGCCCGTTGCACGTTGGTCTATGTTAGGCCATTCTATTTCGTTACTGCGTGCATATTTTAGGCCATCGAGCCATTGTACATTGCCACAGTCCCGTAGGACACCCAGTCATCACCAGTCAGTCCATTGGAGACTCCGTCAGCCCGTCAAGGGCACCCTAGTAGCCAACCTCCGAAACTTCTACTGTCGCGCGGAGGCTCGCCGTTCCATTCGCGACAAGGCCTAAGCTTGAGCGTCATGATGGTCTAGACTTAGTCATAAAGAGGGCTAAGCCGTTGGAATACCTATTTCTATGTGCTGCGTCAGGCATCACTTACGAGAGTGCAAGGGCATTTTACCCCATCAGAATGCATCAGCCCAAAAAATGTTACGCTCTAGCCGAAGCAGTAGCTAGGTACCTGAGAAAACCCACCTCGATCATGCTAAGTGCCCAGCCGTCCGTGTCTCGCACGCAGTTATGCATTCGGTACGTGCCCAGTAAACGAGTTCCATGCATGGCGGCTTCGAAGTGTCTCACGAAGTCCACCGAGAGTCGCACGTCGATGAGTTCCAGGTCTTCAAGCAAGCCGTGACTCATGGCGAGCTTGTAATGAGCGAAGGCTTCCTCGATAGAGGAGAATGTTCTAGCGCGAACTTGCAGAGAACTCAGTGACTGAGTGAAGGAGAGCTCGTAGTGCGTGTACCCTCCTCGACTCCTCTCGCGGATCGTGCAGTTCAGCAGACGTAGGCAGACCTAAAGGAAGAAAGATTCTTAAGCTGAAGCGGAACGCAGTAATATTAATCTAGTTTTAGCTACTTTAGGGATAACTAGTTTTCGGGAATTTTTGCTTTAAAACGAATTTTAATTCGTCCTATTTCGTTCGTTCTGTTTTTTTTGCAGCAATCCTTGCTAGTGAAAGACATCCAGCTACTAAACCGTTAAAGTTTCAAGTCTGCGACACCATGACCGCCTGGTGACTTTCTTTTAAGCATTGGCTCGATTTCTCCGTGCTCAGGACAAATTCAAGGCCCATATTCCACTCATTCTTGCCTATTTATGCTTTGAACTTTTGCCGTTGTTATGGCCTTACTTCTTCAACGTACTCGCGGATGACGTGGCAGTAGCGCAAGCAGGTGATCAGCAAGTTGTCGAGCGTGTTGCGGTCCAGGTTCGAGAAGACGTCAACCAGGTTCTCGTTGCCAAGGTGGGACTTCTAAACTTCACAAATTTGCCGGAAGCTTTAACCGGAAGATCGTACCGCTTTTGCCTGGGAGAAGTTGTTTGATTGAGCTGTCAGCTTCATGTTTCGCTTGTCCGTAGGGCTAGTTTTTTTTCCGTGAAATGCGTTAAAATAAGTCAATAGAAGTAGGTGAACTAATCGAACAACTAATAGTAAGCTTCCACTAAGCCGGCGCTGGCGAAACGTTCCGCAGGGACATTGAGGCGAACGCATTGACGCGCTAATTTGAGCGGGCGTACTTTCACGAAACCAATCAATGGGCACGAACTACAAATGCCGGGAAAAGCTGCGTTTTACTTATTTAAGCTCTTTGACAACTCGAGCTGATGCAAGATCCGGCTAAGGAGGGCACGATAAACGAATATACAATGTGAAAGAGGCACCGTTTGGCAGCTTGAAGGCAGCCATAGAAAGCGCCCCTTTTTTGTCAGTCCATATTAATGAATTTCACGACCTGGGTCCAAGCTTGGCACCATTCGATAGAGTGTCAAAAGTTGTAAAACGAGTGTAAATTTTTAATGGTGGACCCCCAGAATTGGTGTTTTTGAATATGTTGCCAGAGCCGATCGTACATATAATGAAAGCGCTAAGTGCTAGCTGTCGATGCACACACTCTACTCCATAATGCGCGAAGCTGGGCATGCGTCAGCTCCGCTCCACTAATCACGGTTGCCGACGAACCAAGAATAAATAACTTTACTGGAACTTCTCCATAACATGCATGTATGAGTAACAGTGTCAGTTAAGTGCCATCAATTTAGCATACTGAAGACCTAAGCGACCGGACCGTAGGCATCCCACAGGTGGTTCTTTGAGAAGAAGAGACCGTCTTTTCCTCTTTTGATCGTCACGTGGACGAACTCGTCTGTAAGCTGCACGGCAATGTCCAGTCGCACGCCACGAGAGACTATTCGATAAAAGCGCTTCTCGGTCGTGTTACGCGTGTCCGACACTTCATGGTCGACGATAGGCGATAGCTCCACTTTGTGCCAGTCGGACTTGGACGACTGAATCGAGGCGAATAGCGGAGCGGTCCACTGAACACCAGCGTCAAAATGTCGCTAAAGACTGTTTGGTAGTATCATAACAATAGAAAATATGATTGTGAATAAATCTTTAAAAGAATAAATTTAAAAATCCTGATTTCGGAACCATGATGGCGCTATCCATCTTTTAGTGCTAAAATCACCTCTATGCAAAAATCCTGACAACAGACGAGCAACACTTTTTCACAACGCAAGGTGAAAAGTCGCCAAATATATGTTTGCTTTCCGAGCATAATCGCTTTCAATCCGCTGTCGGCGAAGCTACAGGCTGTAACCCGCAAAGACAAAAAATACGCAAGCGGTCTCCGGCTGCAGCTTCGTCTCTGGGCGTCTCACCTTTAACAAGTCAGCGATGAAGTCCTTCTCGAGGGTCGCGACCTCGGCAAATACACGACGATAGCCGAGAGTAGCGGAGACCGCGTCACACCCAAAACACAATTCCAGTGCCTTCGAGCCCGTGTCCACCACAAGCGGACCCACGAGACTGAGCCGCTTGTCGCAACAAACCGACACCGCATCAGCTCCAAGTTCCTTCCAAACGTTCAACCCAGAGCAGAACATGACGTTGATAAGGTTGATTTCGGCGAATGGCTAAACACTGAGTAATAGCCACTGGCCGTAGGCGAGAAGCGAATCGGGATCCATGACTGCCTCTATAGTAGGGGACCAAGCCAAGTTTGAGCATCGCCTCAAAGCCAATCACCTCAAAGCCAAGCACCGATTCTAAGGTGATCGAGACGGTGACACGGCGATTCAGTAAACTTCGTTTCAGTTACCTTCGATTCAGTAAAATTAATTCAATAAAATTCGATTTAGTAAAATGTTCAGTACATTTTCAGTAAGTAAAAGTAAAAGTTTACTGAGTAGAAGTTTACTAAGTCAACGTGTAGCCGTCGAGAGTGCGAGTGGCCCCCCTTCCTGACAATTACTGACCATCGAGCCAGTTAGTATCTACCCTGCCTACCTAAAATAGCACCAACCTGCACCAGCCGAATCCCTTTGACGTCTTCCTCCGGCTTGCATCGCAGCACATCAAAGCGCCCCAACACGCGCGCCCCTTTCATCGCTGCTTCGAAGCGGTCCAGGAAACGGTCGGTAAGCGCGATTTCGCGGAGGGAAAAATAGTTCAGCACTCCATTCGCAGTGACCGACTTGTAGTGCGCGAAGACATCGCCGATAGAGTGGAATTTCCGGGTTGGAAGTGACTGCTCGCTAGATGCTTGACTGCAGCGCACCTCGTACACTTTGTAATCCAACTCGGGGACGACGGCAATGGTGCAGTTGACCAGGCGCAAACAGACCTGAAAGCGTAAGACTTGAATGTGGCCTTGCCAAAGAGCGCTATAAAAATTTTTTATTTTTAAAAAAGCGCTAAAAAAACCTTTTTTCATTTTTTATTATAATCTATCAAAAGACAATAGGTCTCCTTATTTGTCACAGATGGAGGAGACCAAAAAACGGAGAAGCCCTTACGGTTTCACGAAAAGATGATTTTACCTTTTCGGCATTTTCAGGCTTAAAGTGGTTTTATCTTTTCGGATTATTTCGGCCTACGACGGTTTTTTTGTGCACCTAGGAATCAGTTTAAGAGTTATGTGTGAGTCTGCTGGTGGTTGTTCTACTAACAAATTTCCTCCCATATGTGGAAATCTCCATCAGTACCCATTCTGCCATTCTAACCAACAAGGACAACAAGTTCTTTCGTGAACGGGTGTCTAATTATCGCGAGACGTATGCAATGCCGCCCGCAACACTCCAAGCTCTTTAAAGCTAGTCCAGCAACGACAGGCATATGACAGTATTCGGATGGCGTAGATTAGAGCATGCGCATAGCGGTATCGCGGTAGCGCACAACCACTACGAAACATGCGAACCGCTTTCTGGACGTACCTGGTTCATGTGCTCTCTAACTACATGTCCAAAGCGTGCGTTGGTCAGCTGCATAGCGTCCAGCGTATTGCGGTCCAAGTTAGTGAAGATATCCACCAAATTCTCGTTGCCGAGGCCGCATTTTTCAGTTAGATGCGACATTCTGGTCGGCTTGATATGCAGCGTGTTGATGCAGAGAGCTAGGCGAATAAAATTCTGCAATAGCACATCCACGTGCTGGAGTCTGGGGACGACCTAAAGAGCGAACTCGTTTTGCAACGCTCGACACTCATCGAGAATACCCCAAATTTCGCTTAGTCATCCGAATGAAATGGCTGAAGGTGCTTTAA
>JNEY01000848.1:0-11938 GCA_020875895.1 Aphelenchus avenae
CCCTAGCTACGCCACTGGATGGGACGTCGTTCGACTACACCGACTGGGACTCTAGTGAGTTTAGAATGATTTCCTAACCAATTCGAGGTCAATATTTGACCAATTTTTTTCAATTTTGACTAAAACTGACAACAATTTCTTCGAGTCAGAAGACTATCCAAGCGACATATCGGAGAGGGAGGATTATTAGACATATTACGGTAGCTTTGCTTTGAAATTAACCTCTTTTCTTGGGCCGTTAGGCGCAGAGGTTTAAAAATGTATTCAGTTTGACGGGCCTCTAAAAGAGGACGTAGCCGGTACTAAGGCTCTGTGACATTTGTGCGATGGCACAATTTCGCGCCCTGAAGATGTGCTGTTACCAACCCCCTACCTTGAAACTGGACTTCCGGACCCGAATATTGTTTCTAATAGAGTCGTACTGAAAGCCAAAAAGAGTCCAAAAGATTGGGGATAAAAAATAATTGTCCCGGAGTTGCTTGAGGAAGTACGATTGTCGGAAAGCAAAACGTTTTCCAGTTAAAATGAAATATTTAACTTAAACTTAAACTTAACTTTAACTTAAAATGAAAATAAATAAAGAAGTTCCCAGTTCTGCGTCCCATGCTTCGCGAAGGAAATTGTAATGTGAACGTAGTGGAAGACACACACTGTCGTATTGCTGCCAGTGAACACGGCATTCCTAGTAGTAGCAAACGTGTGGGGAACCCATACTGCATCGGGAGCATTTATTCAAGGGCAGTAGGCGATATAATTACGGTATGGACGAGGACTTTACGGCATTTATGATAAGTTCTAACAAAAAATCAGCGTATTAATCCGGAAACTTTCGTGACTGATTGCGCTACAACCAGTTTTAGGCCGCCAGTCAACCGGTACTCCTATCTGCTTGGGAGCATCCCCAGCGACTGGGAAGTGGTCCGCAAAACCAGTCGAGGCGGTACGTTCGTAAGGTTCGAGCAACCGACGACATCTGTCCTACGCCCACGCAACGTGGCATCGACGACGCGAAGACGGACAAGCCGGTGCACGTGCGATGGCACCCACACCTTCGCTGCTAACCAGTACTGCCACTCGACCAACAGCCCAAAGTGTCTCGACGTCTGCGCAGCCAGTGACGTCGTAAGCGACACCTCATGCCGGTGCGTACCATCATCTGGAGGTGGCGATGAAGTTATCTGCATTGATGGTCAGACCTGCAACATCGACGCCACATGCGCAGCAACGGTGGCTGATTGCACCAACAACGTGTTTTGACTCCCTTGCCTTGCTGTATTACGTGCCGTCACAAGTGGAAGACGGTTCGGTACGGCCCGCCAAGTGTAGCAGGGAGATCGTTCGTCGCAGACGAAGCGGTGATCACCGAACGCTACCTTTCGGTCCCGCTACCTCGGTTATCTCGCACAGCTGTTCTATTTTCTTCGCTGAAGATTAAGCGGACCGGTGTTCCAGAATCTTGTGTTCCTCTCCCGCAACATTGACGTGTACGGCTTCTTAGTTACCAAATCAATTGTTATTCAGCAATTGTTGCATAAACCTCGTCGAATTCAGCTTAATTTACTAGCTTTCTTATACCATCATCATTAGGTGCCCACCGTCTTAGCCCTTTTGACACAGCCCCGTTTTGTTTCACAGAGTACACGGACCCCAGTGCCCGCTATCCACACATGCGCTTCTTCGATGAGTTGGCGATGTATTTGTTGTTTTGACAGGTGACCGCCGCCATCGCGCAATGGTCCGAGGAGCTTGAAGCAATAGGCAAGTCGGCGCCGACGTGCGCCAGTCGGCCTGGACTCTTCTTCCTGTCGAATACGTTTCTAGTGACCCCACGCCAATAGGTATGTCCGTCGGAAGGTTGTGGCAGGCTCGCGGACTAAGAACAGACAAGATTTTCGTCGGAGTACTGGGCTCAGTACCGGTCAACCAAAACAAATTCCGCACGGCTCTGTGGAGTTCCAACATTACAGAATTTACGCAAATTTTCAAAAAAAAATTTGTCAAATTTCGCTGTCGTCGCCGGCGGTGAGCTCCATAAAATAAGCGAACGGATCCAAACACCCGGTTCCGAGCGACGGATTCAAAAAGAACCCTGCCGCTACCGATTCCGATTACCGCCCTGCCCAGCTTCCTACAAACGACCAGCTGTGATCATTACCGTCAACCACTGCGTAGCCTCTGCTTCGAACGAAAGCAGGATCCCTCACTCGTTTTAGTGCTCCGGCTACAAATGTATCCCGGCCGCTCAAGTGTTACGCTGAATACTAGACCTTCGGCAGTTGAGAACGGTCATTATCAGTTCGCCGCAAGTCTTTTACTGGAACAGGGAACAGGAAGGTCAGTAATGATTGAAAAGACAGGAATAAATGGTTAGTGAGCACAGAGGGTAGGAAATGGACAGATGCTAATCAGGTGAAGACGTAAGGCTAGAGGGCTTAGCAAACTCAGCAAGAATATCCTAACTAAATCTTGAGAAGGTTAGTGAGATTTATGGTACCCAAGCATCCGTAAGAATAGACAATTAAAATTGAATGGCTTTTGTAAGTCAGTTCTGACACAGAGAACCGTAAATCACCCAACAGTCATCCCTCCCCGTTATCCATCTAGCCTCTAAGGGGCATGTGGACCTCCAATCTAATGCCGTGCTTGAACAGATAACAATGGAAAATTACCCTTAAGACTTTGCGAGCCAAACGGACGACGCATAAGGAAAATTAGGAGACTTCAAAATTTCAAGACATACAAAAATCGGGCCTGTGAAGACTAGTAACCTAAGGGTCACTAGAAGGTGCTTTACGCTATAGGGCTTAGTGATAAGAGAGGAAGGGCAACAAGCAGCGCAGTGGCAAAAGTGACAAGCGGTCCTAAGCAGGAGATTCTCAGAGCCGTGTCGGTGGCTCTTAGTGCAGGTTTTCGGCGTCCTTGTCGATGACAGCGGATCCCACGCCAGCGGTAGGTACGATGTCGCCCTGTAACCCTTCATAAATTAATCGATGGTACAATCCCAAAAGCTTGCCTGGAAGGTGCCCATGGCGAGGTTGCCGCCCTCGTCGACCGACGAGCGCTTCGCACTGCTCACCGGGGTCTCGACCAAATAAAGAATCTAAAATGATCTGCGTCAATATGGTCGGTGAACTGCTTGGGCAAAACATTTACAAAGACGGGCCTTGTGAATCAGGTGCTGAGCACGTGCCGCCTCAGCCATCAGCTTCGCCTCGCGAAGGCGTGCATCCTCGCCGCGACGACGCTCGTTGGTTCCTTCGCTCTCGTAGTGACCGAATCGCATTTCGAGAGCATTATTTTCGTGCCAAACCGATTGACTGCACTTGATCAAATTAGGAAACGAAACCTAGATAAAACTGCGTTGTGCGACAGTTTCGTGCCCATCTAACAAAAAAGCCCTTGGCGTCTAGAGCAATGTTCTGTCAGAACCGGGATTTTTCGCTATGAACTGAACTCAACTGGAGCTCGAGTTCAGCTCATTTCAGTTCACTAAGGTTCAGTAAACTTGGCAGTTCATCGCAAAAATTAGAAAAAGGTAAGGGGACCCTTTGGTGGCGAAAAAAATAAGGAAGTAGATGCACTGTGCATTCTACGCCCTACACGCAGACCGTAAGCTAGCATGTACGGGTGAGTACTGCTGTGGGAAAGAAGCGAGGTAACGGTCACTGCAACAAAGGTGACGGGGAATATCCATACAACACTAATCGGCTCTCGGGGCTCTAAGAAAAAAATTTCACGCTACCCCCTCGAGTTTGGTCTTAACTGGAGCTCAAGTTCAGTTCATTCAGTTCACCGAAGTTCAGTGAACTCGGCGGCTCAGCAAAACACTGGTATGCAGCGAAAACACGCCTAATTTGCAGCGAAATTGTCCCATGTTTTTGCCATCCCCTAACATCAGGTGTAACCGTCCCCTAAATAAAAACAATCCTTCCTTAGTCCCTATAGCTCTAAAGCTTAGCCCGTCTAGCTCTAGAGCTTATTCCATCTAGCTCTAGAGTTTAATCCTCGGCTTAGGATGTTCCGAGTAGGTTAAGACTTTGGCTCGGACTTGCCAAGAACCAATATATTCGTGAAACCTCCCGAAATTTTGTTCGTTTATCTCTTTCGGCATTAAAATGGCGTGCGTCCGGGGACGGAAATTCAGGGCAGCCAAAAATTGCTAGATTATGATTTGAGCTATTACCCTACCTGAAGAGGCTTGTTGCGAACGGTGACGATGGCAGAAAGTTCGCGCAGCTTCACGACGTGATCCAGTCGTCCAAGGTCCAAGTCGGAATGGCAAAGGCGTTCCTTGAGCTTGGAAGTGAATTCGTTAGCTAAAGCCGCGTATTTGCCACTTATGAGGACTATCAAGCAAACCGTTGTGGCGGACAGTAGTGATGTACTGCTGACGCTGGATGATTCGATTGGTGTAGAACTGTCGAAGGCGTTCAATACTGTTTTCGTCCGCCGGGTCATCGAGCTCGATTTTCGGTGGCTCGTCGAAGGAGTCCGGCTCTACCGCCTGGATCCCGACCTGATGATCCATCTCGGCATGCCAGCGAACGACATCACGCCTTGGGAATGTCAGATTGCTCATCCCATCGAGTAGCAAGTCGGGAGCATGCGATTCCGGAACGCCAACAGACTTGGCCATCTCGGCGAACTCGAGAACGTACTAAACGGACCATCATAGAAGAGGAAGCGCGGGAAAGTGCTTCACATACCTCGTTCTCTTCGTAGTCGGATGGCTGCGGATTGAGACAGATAATCATTCGAATGCGTCCGTGACCTTCGAAGAAGCTCTTAAAGAGCAGTGTGAGCTTCTGATCCCTGTAAGGGACTGGTTTTGCTTGCCGACGAGCTCGCTGATTCTTCCTAAAGCACCAAGGTTAAAGGAGATTATACAAGATCGCATACCGTAAAGCCTCGAAGCACCGGCGAAGGACGAGAAGACTCTTGTTGATGGTGCAGGTCTCGTCGAAACGCTTGAGAATATTGCCAGTCCGCTTCGTGCGTTCCGAGCCCGCGAGATCCACGAGAAATATCTCGCTGCTGATAGGCTAAATAAACCGCGTTGTCAAGTAAAAAGCAGCTTAATATACCTTCGAGCCGTCCACGATCGGCTGCCCGTCCTTGTCTTCCGGGGCCATGACAAGCCGCACCGTAAAGATGGAATGCGATCGGCTGCTCTGGCGGTTCAAGAGCGTCTTACCGACCTTGCGACGATCTTGGCCTGAATCCAACATTGTGGGAAAATATGAAGGGGCTGGGGACCCCTCGGATTCCGGGGCCGAAGCGAAGGTAAAATTTAAAACCAATGCCGAAGACCGAAGCCGAAAAAACACCGAAGATCGAAGCCGTGCAAAACGTCCACAGGAAGCTACCAGAAAATTATGTGATGTTCACGTAAGACGCTACGGCCCCAGATAGTCGCCGCCAGAGCAAACAAACGTCAAAATTTGACATTTCACTAAAAAGGTCAAATTCTCGACTATAAGTTTGTGAGTATTGCCTCCGGCGAGCCTGTGAAAACCACCGAAAAGCTTCTGTTTGACCGAAGCAAAAAAAAAAAAACACTGACGATCGAAGCCGAAACCGAGGACTCCCCAGCCCTAGTGTCGACCGGGGTTCTGTTCCCTACCGTTTTCCTTTTCCAGGGCACGGAATGTGGCACGGCGAATGGCGCAAAACGGTGCTCCGTTCCGTACTAAGAGGAAGTGGAAAACGGCATGGTTCGAAAAGTGTCGCCATTTTGTGACGTTTCAGGGAAGAACGGCATGCCGCTTTGAAACCGTGCCCTTTCCCTTGGCGTGGTTCACGGAACGGAAAGCGGCACGGATGAGTCAGCACGTGAAGGGATAGTACGGCACATGGGCTTGTATTTGCCAAGTCTCAAAATACGATAGATCACGTCTTACCTCTCATGTAATGCATGAGGAGTTCGTCACTCGACTGCACTTCCACTTCCGTCAGACGGTCGACGTACGCGGGACCATCCGCCGGTGTTCGGATCAGCTTCGATTCGCCACTGCGGTTGTCCGTAAGGGACTGATCGAGCAGGTCGTAGCAGTAGTTGTTGTAGATCTCCACATACGACACGAAGACAGCGGCAACGCAGCTAGAGCGGAAGCCGGGGACCTGAAAATTTGTCGACGATTTACAGAGTGCTTTATCTGGGTACCTCTCGGACTTCTCGCTCTCGCGGCGTCATCACGTACTTCGGCGGGGCAGCGCTCGCGAGTCGTTTCCGGGCGGCGGCTGCTTCAGTGGGCGACCTCACACCGAAGCCATTTCTGCCGTCTGGGTAAAAGACGCACTTGTCCGCAAGCTTGGGGACACTGTTGAAGATGACATCAACCGCTCGTGGAAGGATGCCACTATCCTCGCACCTGCCCGTCACCGTATACGTCTTGCCACTGCCGGTGACGCCTAAAGACGAGTCACATGCTCGAGTACGCACTCTGAGCAACGTTATGCGATTACCCTATCTTTACGCACTAAAGGACTTGGTTCTATCTCCGTCACCAAAAAAAAAGCTTTTTGCTACCGGATCGAGTTTGGAACTAGTCGACAGACGTTCAAAAGTTTTATGAAAGCAGAAAGGCTCAGCCGAATCGTTGGCTAGGAAAAAAGTTATTGCCTTTGAAAGTTCGCATGTTGGACTCCTGCAGACATGCGATATCAAGCCCTATGCACGAATGCGCTTAGAGAGTAAGACGAACATACTTCGCCAAATCCGCGCCTAAAGGGTTTTTCAAACACGAAGAATCCGAAAATAGGGTTTCAAGGCGACTCCTCTAGAGGTCGGTAAGGGGGAATTATGCAAGCATGCAATTGCGAGCGGTATGCACGCATATGCATAGCGGGCAAGAACAAGATAGGTATCTTTGCCCGAACGTACCCTGTTTGATTTTAGTGCATGAAGAATCCGAAATAGCGTCTGTTTTCTGCATCGAGACAAATGGTCGTTTGGGGGGGAGGGGGAGGATTCTCTTCTTCGTGCTATAGTGCGTCCGCTATAGCATGCGGCCCGTAGCGGGCAAGAACGAGAGTTTTGGTCAAACTGGGTCGCATGAGGTTTTGGCTCATGAGGAATTCGACAATAGAGTTTGTTTTGCATAGGGGTCACTTAAAGGGGGAGGGGTCGACTTCAAAGCTGCAACTTCTACTTCCAAGAACGTTGCAACACACGAGGTTTGGAGTACTCGATGCACTGCTACTAGGAAGCTACGGCGCTTGGGGCGATGGGGTGCTACTAGAAAAGCGGACTCCATCGTGCTATATTCGAAGAAAGATGGTACGTCAGAGACTTACCATACGTGAAAAGCAAAGAGTTGCGCCCATTGACCAGGTCACCAACGAAGTCAACTGCACAACGGTTGAAGACGTCTCGCTGTGTATCGTTCCCGTCGAAGACGTACGCGAATTTGTAGCTCTTTTCTTCCTGAAAGTTAGTATGTGCAAGGCAATTAACCAATCTTAAGCCTACATAAGGATCTCCGTTGCGCTTCACTAGTCCTTCTGATGGATTGGAACGAACGGTTTCACCGTCAAGTGCGATGGCGCAAGGACTTGTCCCGCGATATGGCGCTATGCGGCACACAACCTCAAGCGTCTCCTCCTCATGCTTGCCCCCTGTTCGCCTAAATACATCAGGAATGTGGAAGAAATGAAATATCCGCTAGCTTGTGTACGCCAGGGTTGCTCCTGTTCCGGTGCCGGGCTCCGGGAGGTCAGTTCCCGTTTCGGTACAGGTCAAAGGGCGGTTCCGGCGGCGGTCAAGTTCAGCAACCATCTGCCGCGAGACCGCTGTCCCAAATCGATCGCAAGCACAAATACAGCGGGCACCAGTGAGTGCGCAATGAAAGCGCTAACCATAAGCGGGGCGGGCGGGCCATGGACGCAAGGGAGGCCGAATTACATGTGCCAAAGCACATATTACCGGGGGTAGCAAGGGACATACAAACAGAAAAAATTGCTCTAAAAAGACCTAAAATTTTCCTTAGTTAAACTAGCTTTGGAAACCAATTGCCCTGCAAATATTCGAGAAATACGGTATTTATCCTAGGTCATTAAAGCACTGTTCTATGTCCGTCTGCCCGTTCGGCTCCCGCACCGTATTTCTAAGGGCTTCTTTGGCACCAGGGGTTTTAGGGGCTCCTGAATCCGAGTACGAGGTCAGTTTTTAGATAGGGGTAATCGGTGGCAGAAACCCGTACCCTCGAAGACGTCGAAACCGCAAAAAAATTACCAATTACTTTCAGGTGCTTTCCGGCTTGCTAAATCCAAACTTGAGGCCGGTATTTTCCATGGGGATCATTATATGCGCGGACTGCTACGGGGTCAAGAATTAAAAATCGTTAAAGATCGGCACCCGTACCGTATTACGGCCCGTACCGTACTGCTGTACTAAGCGTACGGCTGTACGGCACGGGTAGGTACGGCAGGCTGTACGGTACGGCACGGGGTCAGTACGGCTGCCGTACTAGAAGCCGTATTGGAAACGTTAAAAGTATTTTTTGCACGCTTTTATCCTGTGTTCTTCGCCTCCTAGCGACCGACGCATGCGATGAACGGTGGCTCAGGCGGCCGCTTGTCGTGCGATCAAGTCACCACTCTTTCAGCCAGCTACGTAGTGATTGTTACTCCGCTTGCATGTTGACACTGCTGTAACGTCGCATTCGCGAACGTTCTGGAGGGTATTAGGCCACTCCCCGACTGGTGGGAGAGTGGCCTCTCTTCGAATAGCTACCGAGTACACGTTAATCTCCGCTTAAAACCCAAAATTGTTAGAGCTTGAAGAACAACAATGACAAGCCCCTATACCGCATCGGGCTATATAAGTGATCTGTCAAGGATCACACTGATCCACCGCTGCTTCTTGTTCGCATGGCTATCGATGCACACTAGAGGTCGACAGCCGTACCGTATTACGGGCCGTATCCGTACCCGTATTATACGGGTACGTCATACGGTACGGGGGGTCCAGTACGGCACGGCATACGGTACGGCGGGGGGGGGGGGTCCAGTACGGTACGGCATACGGTACGGGGGGGGGGGGGGGTAAATGTTGATCTCTAATGCACACTGCGTGGAGCGTCAACGTGACATTTTGCTGTTGGAGGGCGACTGGTCTCGCTTTGAAGACCTAGACGAATTTCTTGGGCCTTTCACCGAATACTCGAAACTTCTGTGCTGTGATGGGGTTCACTGTGCGACGCCGAAGCTTCAGGAAGTCGAGCTCAAGAGCTACATAAAGGCCCCTATGAACAACGACGTCCAGCGCGTGAGCACGATTGTTGTACAGTATTTCGGCAAGCTCGAGCAGAAAAGGTGGAGATGACGCATAATATGTTGTTCATGGTTAACGTGTGCTTTGTAGGAGCTGCGGAACTAGACAGTAGACTTACAATGTTGTTGTTAATAAAGTTATGAGTCTATACGGATTCCTTAATAACGAGCTTTAATCTGGCAAAAAAACGACTCAGTACGGCTGTTCAGTACGGGCCGTACTGAGTACGGTACGGCTGTACGGTATGGCTGGGGGTTGCCGATCTTTAATAATTAAACAGTCCACTAAAATTACTTTTTTGGGTGTCTCAGGCGTCTTCGAACTGTGGAAAACGTCGTCCCGAAATCAAGCGGAAGACGCTTGGAGCGAAGGGAAAATTTTGGGGACGGGGAATCGTTTGGGAACCGGGAAAATGTGCGGGAACGACAGCTTGGGCAGCAAACTCGAAGCGGACCAGCTCAACAAAAACGTGGTACGCGATTCAAAATGGGTCACCAGCTAACAGTTCGATCCTCCACTGAACTCAAGCAGCCACAGCTCACTCTACTGTTGGTTCACGTACGGCCAGCTTATGCTGAGGTCATTTGACGTCATCCCACGCCAGCTCATCATGAGGTTGAGTAGGTACCAGCTCAGTATGAGGGAGGGTCTCGTAGCGCCCGCTCATCATGAGATCCAGTAAGTACCAGCCGAATTTGAGGTCAGGTAGCGTCAGCTCACCAGCTTAGAGTGACCCGCTAAGTTAGAGGTTATGGTAACGCGAGCCCATCATGATGCGCCCGTAAGTGCGATGTCGGTACATTTTCATGCTCGGCAGTTTTAGTGACGCGCTCTCCCGAGCACTGAGCTGATGAGGCGCACTTTTAGTGGGAACTATAACACACTCTGTTACACAGCGAGTAACACAGTAGACTTAGAGGCTCGGAATTGTTACCGAAATTGACTCTGTTTGAGGACCCGTACAATTTTCGTGATGTGCAGTTTTGAGTGACGCTCCTTCCGAGCTCTGAGCTCGTAACCCACACTTGTTCACAGTGGCGACGCTCGTCCGTGCAGTACTAACAAACTCCTTACCGTTTTGCCGTATTTAATTGATGAAAGTTCACTTTATAGACCTAAAGTTGATATGGAACGCGAGGAACCGATAAAACGGCGCCGCGCCCCGGGGCGTCGCGGCTCGCTAGTGTGTAGAACATCGACGCTCGCCGCGCCGCTTATGCGGGGCCGCGGGCGATGCCGCGTCATTGTGATATTCGAGGGGCGGCGATGCCAAGGTTACACGTACTTTTATGTTTCCCATTTCACATCTCCTCGGCGTTTAGAGATGTGAAATGGGAAACATGCCAGTAAGGTAGCCGCCGACGCCCGGCGTCGCCGGACCGATATGAGCTAATTTTCTCCGTTCCTCTTTGGGGGGGGGGGCGGACGGGTGATGGGACCACCTTAAGATGCGAACCGGAAAGCAGGAATAAGGCGTGTTGTCTAAAGCGCGTAGACACGGCGACGTTGCGCCCCAGTTTAAGAAATTTCTTGGCTGTGCGTATGAAAACGCAATTTTTTCCGGTCTGACCTCGAAAATATAGTGCCCTTCTTCCAATGTGGCCCTCTAGCCCGCGCAGCCTTTTTGTAGTCATTGCAGCCCTTTTGTCTCAAGTCCACAATCCCTCAGCCCTTTTGTCCTTGCGGTCCATTTGACGCAGCCCATTAATACGCGGCCCTCCCCAGCCCAGTAGTCAGGATTCGCCGACACCTACGAAAAACTGGACCCCGGGGTCACTATCTGGTGCGGTTTTTGGCTAGTACGGAATACAGGGACAAGTCGTATTATTGCTTGCAAAATGGATAACATTCAGCGGTCCTGATGTAAACGTGAACTTCCGTAAAATTCGGCTTTGATCGAACTGTCGAAGTAAACAAAACACCACATTTCGGAATCTTTCAAATCCAACGTTTTTCGATCTATTTCTGTCGAGGATGAAGGGAACAGGGAACACACTGTATTGCATGCAAAATGGATGAGCTTTCGCGGCACGACGCTTGAAATTTTACAAGAGAATTTGCTGGACGAGGTTCTGCAGCGACGATTCGTCCGCATCTTTGAGAAACGGCAAGGCCATCAGAGCGCGTGCGGTAAAGCGCTGGGCTGGGTTCTTCACCAAGCAAGCGTTCACGAAGTCCTTGAAGGCTTCTGTAGGCTGCGGTATGTCCTTGTCGGTCATCTTTCTTGTACACCACTCGTGCACCTCTGTGCGGAACTTGTCGCTGATGATGTCGAACTGAAAATGATGAAACTCCAGCTGGCTTTGTACATATGTTGCAGCCGATGGTGTTTTTTAGCCAACCACGTGATCGGCTAGCCAACCACGTGGTTGGCTAAACCTTCAGCCGATCACGTGATCGGCTAGCCAACCACGTGGTTGGCTGAAATTTCAGCCGATCGTGTGAAATAACACCGTTGGCTAGCCAACCACGTGGTTGGCCAGCCAACCGCGTTTTTCACATCGCTGGCTAGCCAACCGTGTTTTTCAACATCGTTGGCTAGCCAACCGTGTTTTTTAACATCGTTGGCTAGCCAACGGCGTTTTTCACATCGTTGGCTAGCCAACGGCGTTTTTCACATCGTTGGCTAGCCAACCGTGTTATTTAACATCGTTGGCTAGCCAA
>JNEY01000848.1:13199-26787 GCA_020875895.1 Aphelenchus avenae
GGGGGGGGGGGTGTCGAAAGTGCGGTCCCTTTTCGACACCCGATTCGACACGGCGCCGGGCCGAACCGTTACCACCTCTCCGTTCTTGGTTCGATTTTGTTATTAGTTTGTTAAAAATAGTTTGACGCACCAGTCATCCGCTAGAAAGCAGTGGCGTACCGACAGGGGGGGGGAGGGAACATGGTCCCCTAAATTTCGGAGGGTCCGAAAAGTGGCAAAGGGGTGACCCTTTTGATTGCGGGGCCCAAAATTATAGGTAAGGGGGCCCAAGGAAGATTTTTTGTGGGTCGAAATATTGTCCCGAGAATACCTAACCACTGCAATGCAAGGCGGGGAGGGTCCGAAAATCGGCCGTTTTACCTTTACATTTAGTGATAAAGGTGCGTTACAGGGAGGGGAAAGGCAGTGCAACCGTTACGTATATTCCGATCGCTCACTTAGATAAAACTAACGTTTGGGATCTCATCCTGCGTAAGACACTCGATGGCAATCAGCGGCAGCGGCCAGACGTCGATCGCATTGGTCTGCGGCGTCACGGCGCAGTTGGTGAGCTCAGGCGCCGCATAGACCGGTGCACAGACGCCAGTGAACCTGAAACTGTATACGCTGTTGAGGCTCGTAGACTTGACGCTGACCCTACAAGTGGCCCTATAGACCGAAAATGGTAAGCAACACCGAGTATCCGAGTACCTTGCGGGTCCACTCGTCGCTGTTCGACCGAAATCAGTGAGCTTCACAATGCCCTTCTCGTTCACGAGAATGTTGTCCGACTTCATGTCTCGGTGCATTATGCCGTTGCTGTGTAGATAGATGAGGCCCTGCGTCACGCCCCTGATAGCTGCCGCTACGGCCACTTCATTGAAGCGTAGAATGCGTCGCGTCACCTCCTCGATGACATGGGAAAGACTTCCGGGCCGCACGAGGTCCATCACAATGGACACGTACTCGTCATTTGAGTAGACGGCCTCGGCGGACATTAAGTTCTAAAACGTGCGTTAGGGGGATCTGACTGGTTCCGGCCGAAAATCGAAACTTGACACTTGGATTTGTTGTGTTGCTTCTGATTCCTATGCACTAATTAGGCATTCGGAGGAATAACGGGGGTCTGACGGTTCTAACGGTTATTCCGACGAAAGTTCTTTCCCCTTATAAAATTTTGGGTTACTCCCCCCCCTCCCCCCCCCCGCTATGACCAACCAGATCCCATTAAAGCATCACTTCTGTAACAATTGCCGACGAACAAAGATGGCTACTTTGCAAGCTCCCTAAGCTTAGACGCCAGATGTACCTGATGGTCGAACTTCAGCATCAGCCTAGCCTCCGTGAGAGCCTTCGCATACTTCGCTCGCTTCTGTCGTTTGTCCAAGCAGCCGATTCTGATTCGTTTTGCGGTGAAGTTCCAAGATTTCTCTGCATCGTCGTTCCGACGGGCACGATACACAGCGCTTGTTCTAAAGGATACCTTGGTTGGGCTTAGTACAAAGCACGTGTCGGCGTGTAAGCTACCCACCCTCGTCCAAGCGCCTCGCCGTCAAGCATGTAGTCGTCCAACAAATTTCCACTCTTCGCTACCTTGCCGAGGACGGCGAAACTGCCGAGCATCAGCTGAAAGGTGGCACATGTCAGCAAATGACATTCCTTTTTTCGGCAGTGCTCTCACATGAATGAAGAAAAATTGTTTTCCTAATGTGTTACCCTAGCCACAAGTCCCGCAGTCAGAATAGAGTCATGCAGATTGACCAAGGCGTAATTTTTTACCGGGCGGCCAGGGGAAAAGCAAGGAAGCTTCAGGCGGTTCTTTTAACAATTTAGCATTGATACTTAAAGCTATATTATTCATTTTGTGATTTTAAAATTGGCAGAAGTTGTAAGAAGTAGGCGGTTCCCGCTAAATCGGATGCTAGAAAGCCAGGGAAACTAAAACAAGAAAAGACTCTTTACGAAAAGTACCTTTGCAATTACTTTTAGCCTTAGCTACTACTTCGTCAGAAAAGCTGGGCCACTGATTCTCTGACGTCAATGTGTCGTATGGGGACGGGTCAAAAGGTCTAATGTCAGTAGCACATTGCTAAAAGTACCTGTTTAGGCGTGCAGTCGTCCTTGGCTTCGTGCGCTTCGAATTTTGATTTAACATTCGCAGCGTACCCACACCAACAGTCGTGAGATGATCGCCGTCGTGGACAGTCTCCAGGTGCTCCTCCCGACTCTCCTTTCTAGCAAACCATAGGTCACAGAAAGAACAGCTTCGAGGCCTGCGGTCGTTGTGTACTTCGACGAGGTGGTCCTCCAGCGCCTTGTAGTCGATGCCGACGAAGCCACAACAGTCATAGGTGCATGCGAGATCTTTGGCGTGACTTCGCAGGCTGTGCTCCTTCAGTCTCGCGGGTTCAGAGAATGCTGTGCCACAACGATTGCAGTAGAGCCTGAAAATCCAGCACTAGGCACCGATACGCTAAGGATTCAGGATTTGAGCAGAAGTCGTGTGAAGACAGAGTCACATCATACTTGGGGCTGTCCAGGAACTGTGTGTGCATGATTTAGCCTTTTTTTACCTCCCCTCTATATTTCTTGAGTATGTTGGGCCATTTTACCTAGTTCTTGTCTGCACGCGTATACCCCTTGAGATCCAGTCATCTGCAGTCGGAACCGGGTCCGTAATTTCTGGACTGACCCTTAACTCGATTGCGAACCTAGCCAGGTGCATGTCATAGAAAATCGTTTACTTTTTCTTATCGTGCACGCTGCGCACGTGGCGCTCCAGTTCGGCGGCGCAGCGAAGATTCCGGTTTCATTTATGGCACGAGTAGATCCCTTCATGCGTTCTGGCGTGCTGTTTCAAGCTGCGTTGCGTCGCGAAGAGCTTCTCACACTTGTCGCACTTTAGCGACTGCGGCATGAACGAGGACGTGCCTGTTCAAGTCGCTTTCGCGCGCAAAGAGTTTGCCACAGGTGTCGCATGCCCACTCTTTCGGGCCATGAGCAGCTTTGACGTGCGCTTCCAGCGTCGTCTGACCGCTGAACTTCGCGTCGCAAGTTCCGCAGGCTAATGTTTTCTCGGCATGCAGGTACTCATTATGAAGGCGCAGATGTGCAGGGTAGACGGCTTTGAAGTCACAGAGCTCACACGCGTACTTCTTTTCTTCTGCTGAAAAAGAGCTTTATGTTTCCGTTAGGCACTGCACGGCGAATATGATCGCAAACTAGAGGCAGGAGCGGCCGAGCCCCTTTTTCGGGCCATGGTTCACACCCCGGCTATCGGTATTGGTATGAACCCGAATAAGGGGAATGCCCTTTTAGTGCAAAGCTGAATTCTTTAAAAATGAAGTCGGGGTAAATTCTCTACTATGTACCTCCATGTTTCTTTTATAAAAACTATTACGACGTCGATCATACCGTGGACGCTCATGATGTGCATCTGAAGATGCGTCCGACCACCGAATTGCTTGTCGCAAGTGCCGCAAGCAAACTTCTTCTCGGCGTGTTTGCGCTCACGATGTTTGCGTAGGTAAGCAGGGAACGTCGTTCGGTAGTCGCAGAGCTCGCAAGCGTACTTTTTGACCGTTGCTGGAAAAACGTCATTAGTTCCAAAAAGGCTATCAATTGGTAAGGGTAAGTAACAAAGTAAACATAAGTCTCATGGGTCGTTTCAAGGCTTTCAGGGAAGACCCTGCTTTCGTCCACGGCTGGATCTTGTACATATAGGGGAAAATTTTATAAGGGGGAATTGATCCCGAATTTAAAACGAGGGGACTTTTTCGCCAGAATAGCTTCTGGTGGTTAGTCTAAGGCTAACAGGCGATATTAGTCCCCCTATAAAATTTTAACTTGACATCTCCCATATAAAATTCTTCCCCTATTAAGTACAAGGTCTCCAGCGTTCTTACCGTGTGACTTTGCAAGGTGTTCAACGAGAAGCTGCTCGCTGCCGAACTTCTTGTCGCATTGTTCGCAGGCGTACTTCTTTTCAGCATGGAACGAGACTAAGAAAGAGAAACTGACTCAGAAACAGTCGGCGATGGCCGGTTGAACAGGACAGAGAACAGTAATTATGAGAAAAGCTGCCAGGACAAGCTTCGGTTTAATAAGACAGCAACAAGCAAGGTCACAGTTCGAAAAGCTTGCCTCAGTGGGTGGGCCATTAGGGTCATTTAAGTCCTGGATGGGGCTACATTTGCCAGCATTCGTCGTGACTGCGCACACCTTGAGCTATTCCCTTACGCTGTCGGAATGTGGAAGCTTACTGGCTTAAACAAAGGCTCAGGCCCATTGTTCACTCCGAAAGACATCGACGGCTACTACTCGGGGGTAAGTATGCCAGATTGCAGCGTCCGTGGACTACGGCGAGACAAGGTAATGCTGGTTTAGAAGACGACTCACGTCGAGGCCGAGCTCTGCCGTGACCCGAATTGCTCCGTGCGCCACATTTTCCCCATCGACGTTGTCTTCTCAGTCAGGAATCTCAGTCAGGAACAAAGAAAGAACACGGAAGAAATGCACGCTGACTGAGGTGCACACCTTCCAGAAGCGGCACATGAGTGAGCTGGTGTCTCCGGCAGAGGCTGTTGCCTTTGCCAACTTTAAATGTGTTCCGGTAGAGGTTATCAGGACAGTGCTGCAGAGCAGGATGCAGAACCAGGAGACTTACCCCAAGACGAGTGAACTCGACCGCTATTGGACCATCATCGAACGTAAGTCGCCTTCGTCTTTCAAAGCATATTTCCGCATTGTGGTCAGTGGCGTACCGAGGATCCGATTTTTTTTGGGGGGGGGGGCAAGGGTCTAAGGGGGGGGGGGCAAGATCCTGTCTGCCGGAAAAATGCCCCTTGGTACCCCCTTACCATATTTTTCGCGGTGGACTTCGGCCGCCGCGAACATAAGGGTCCCCCTTTACTACTTTTCGTGCCCTCCGAAATGTAGGGGGGATCCCCCTGCCCCCACTGTCGGTACGCCACTGATCGTTGTCTTACTCCCTAATTGCATGCACACGCCCTGAATTGAAACGGAGATGTTAGCACGTATTCCGTACAGTATAGCTCAAGACGAGCCGCCGGAAAAGTCTTCATTCCCATGATGCCGATGTTTCCCTCGCTCTTGAAGCAACAGAGAAGCAAACGTTCTATACCATGAGGTTCAGTCCATGCCATCTTTTGAATAAGAAGAACGGGATCTCTTGCCAAATTATCCCAAGAGACTAGCTGACTTATGGAAGTTTGGTAGAATACGACTTTGAAAGTTTCCCCTTCAGAACGGAAGATGATTCGACAAGTCCTACCTGGCGAAAGCGACGGCCTCATCCCGGGAACGGTGGAAATCTATGCACGAGTCTTTGAGCACCTGATGTTCGACAGTGCCTACTTTGAAGCGCTGCGCCAGTGCCAACGGACGGGCACGATCAGCGACTCTCTGGCCGGTACGGAGAAGTTCCGTATCGGCGACACCTGCCCCATCGTCCCCGGCTGCTTGACACCTGACCTGCGCGAGCAGTGGATGAAAGACTTCACGACGCTGACGAGCTACGCCCTGGAGAAAGGCCTCGGCGCCGAAGATGGTGTGCAACGCAGCGACGAACATATGTTGTCGGAAGCCATTCGCAACCTGGAGAGGATCGCATCCAAACCTCGCAAACCTCAGAAGCCAGCACAAGGTCCTTCCGCGACTTCCGTTACACCCTCAAAAGCCGACGCTCAGCGCGACGCCAACAAGCAGCTCTATCTGGACAACAAAGAGCTGGCGTCGGCGAACGCAGCGCTGGAGGCAAAGCTGGACCGCATGAAGACGACGCTCGGTTCACTGACGACGAAAATCGAGCAGAAGACGGGCGAAAAAGTCGCCGTCTCCGATCCGGTGGACCGTGTTTCGGCCGCACTTCGACTCGCGCTGCGCTCTCATTCCCAAAACACTGACGACAATAAAGGTACCGTATTTCAGGACAAACCGCGTCCAGAATAGCACCCCTTCTGCGTTGGCAGGTAGGACTCCCTCGACCGCCGACATCAAAACCCAGTCAAGCAATTTGATTGGTTACCCTCAAATTTCCTTAAACCTAGCCTGCTTCGTATCCTTTTTCCTATTCCTGCATAAGGCCGTTTTGCTTGGGAAACGATTCTTCCGAGATCACGTTGCTGTCGAATCAGCTGCAGAAACTGAACGCCGCAAACGTGAAGCTGCAGAACGAACTCCAGGGCCTGCACAACACGCTGAAGGAGATACGGCAGGAGAAGAAGGACCGCGTGAAGACTGAGAAGAAAAAATGATCCGTCCTTCTCATTGCCGTTCCGTCATTTTTTCAACTTGCATCAATTCTTTGACCGTGTAAAGCAGCTTTCTTCATGCGCCCGTCAGGCCCCTGGAGATGCGGGAGTTGATGTGGTACCGTTATTGCGATGCCACCGAAGCAGCCGGTTATCCTGGTTACTAGCGGCCGGCATCCGTACCATCCAAGCCGTATTTTGTACGGCCGTAACGGTACGGCCATGGATGGCTATACGGCCGTTACGGCACGGCTTTACACGTTTTCGGCCCGTACAAATTATGCCTAATGTTTTAAGTCGTAGTTCGCAAAAACCCTAGCCTTTTATTGAGGATTCTGGAATGTAATGGTCTAGTTGTGGTATGCATGACGGCCAAAATAATGTTTTAGAGACGTTCATCAAGGAAAACTGTGTCACATCCATAAAATTTTGGTTCCAAGTCAGAAAAAGAGTCGCTTACGAAAAGTCTGTACGGGTTTCTTACGGGCGTACAATGCACGGTACGGCTGGACGGTAAGGCTTCCGTCGGCTGTACGGCCGCTACGGTGCGCGAGGTTCTTTGCCGATCTCTACGGGTTACCGCTCGATAATTCGGATTTAATTTTGTATCATTCTTGGTAGTCCGAGAAGCCGTCTTTCTGTGTGGGGCAAGTTCACGCGGCTTCGAAAAATGTGGAGCAGGACATCAGCTCTTTACGTGCTAAGATGGATGTAGAAAGTTGGGCTTGTCCAAAGTTACAAGTAAAACCACAGTTTGTTTGCCACACTTTGACAGTTTGCCACAGTCAAGGCCGGGATTAAACGATCTGGTGATTGTGGCGACGTGTGCCGTTACGTTCTTTACAACCCTTGGCAACCGGGCCCTAGGCCCGCCGAGCCGGACCGGGTACGGGCCGGGCCCGGGCCTCGATTTTACGGGCCTAGCCGCGCCCCGACCCGGTTGGGCCCGGTAAGAGCCTCAAAAAATTGGTAAATTTTGCCAAATCTTAATCACTTTTTGGCCAATTAAGACGGAAAATCGCTATGAAGGCGCCTGGGGCAAGCAGTCTCGGATGGCAAGACCAGAGGACAATTTTCGCTAAACCGGAGTGAGCTGTTTGACGATAAGAACCCTAAAATAGCAATGACATAGTAGGTTAGAATCCGCGAATGTAATGAAAGTAGTGCCCGTCGTCGCCTGCGGCTGGCGTTCTCATACTTAACGTGTTCACGTGAACACACCATCGAACCCCCTTCTCCCTCTGTGAATAACTGTGAACAATTCGTTGACTCCCCCTCCCCCTGTGTGAGGTTCACGTACTTTCCGGGCAGTCCCTAAGCACGGAGGAAGCCCAAATGACTGACCATGGGTGACCCGTAAACGAAACGACTGACTTTTTTCTACCTGCTATCTCGCGCAGCCAAGTTAACATGCGCTTGACCCTCTTGTTAACACCTTGTTAACACAAATAGCCTCACCTCATCCTCAAGAGTCCAAAATAAAACCTCACCTTTGCAGTGGTGATTTCAGGTGACATGTGTCGAAGTCAAAGAAACACACAGGGACGGTGGTTTGAAGAAGGATAATGTGACATGTTATCAGTGCTCAGCTGGACCTGATTCTTCATGCAATAGAACACTCCGTCCTCGGTTTGTACATTAGCATCGTGCTAGCCAAACGCCAATTGCTTTCGTCTTGAAATCGCCGACCAAAAATGGCAGATCTGATGAAGCGGACAGCCGCGAAGAAGGCGCAATCGAAGGTGAGTACGACCGGCTTGTCATTGTCGTACGACGGATCGACGCCATCTTTTCGGTATGTTTGCAGTCAGTGTTAATGCACGGCGGTAGGCTTTTGCTTATCGGCAGGCATCATAAATATTACCGTGGACCACTTGCAGGTGTACACATTCATCACACTCTCTTTGACCCTACCGGTCACCGTTTTCGATCTCCTAGACTGGCAAGCCGTGTTCAGTCGGTCCACGCTGCTCAAGCTGCTGTCACTTTGCCATGTGGCATTCGTTGTTTTCAGATTCGCAACGCCGCAATTCGCAACGCAACGCAACCATCATTCCAGTGAATGTGAGCACGGTATAATGCAGGTACATGCAGTCATGCATTTAAACGATAATGCATCCAGAAGCGGGTATTTGCGCAGTTTAGATCTGGAGTTATTTAGTTCCCAGTGCCGATATTGCTTGATCATAGGTCTACCACGCAAACGTATCAGACATGCGTCCATGCATTCCTTAGCTGCTGGAAGTAGAGCACGCTTTCCCGTTGTGGATCGAATGGCTCAACCCGGGCGTGCACCCGTAGTCTGCGACGGAGGAGGAATAGGCATACGATTGCTGATGCTATGTAGAAACGGAGAGCCTAAATCGACTATTCTGCTTGCCATGTGTTTTGATGGGAAGGCATAGAAAGCACACTACCGACCCGCTTACCGTCCTCATTCCTTCCGCATAGATGAAGAACTTGGGACTATCACCCTCGTCCGTCGGTAAGTCGAGAAAGCGCCTAGGACTGCATACGTCGCAAGTGCAAAAAAATGCAGAACGGCAACAGAGACGACAAGCCCAGTGGTAACATTGTTCTCCTGAACCTGCTAAGTGTGCACAAGGCTATATTCATTGTGTTTTCTGAAACTCAATATATTCCTTGAACGCTCCAAAAAGTTTCACTAGGAGAGCCTACTACTGCTGCCGTACTTGTAAGATCGGCGTTTGTTCGAAAACAACAGCTTAAAGTCACCGAATGTAGTGAAAAATATCCATGACCAAGAGGCCATAAGCATAATGATCCATTGTTTGCGCGTATTGTCGATGACAAACGATCCGCAGAACGCCATGCGGGACCAAGTAGCAACCCTGGACAACCGGGCCGGGTACCGGGCCTAACGTCCGAAAGCCAGCCGGGCCCGGGCCGGGCCGGGCTACCCAAAGCCCGGCCCGGTTGAAGGCTCGGCAAGTTCATATTTTTGGCAATTTTCGATCAATTTTCAACGTACTTTTTTCCAAAAAGCAATATTTTTACCTGCGGTCCACTAAGTATTTTACTTGAGGCCAATGTGCCTTAAAACCTACCTTTAAAAATTAATAGGGCAAAAGGAGTACGTACCAAGGGAATTTTTAGGTCGAGTCTGAAATGGGTAAGGCCCGGTAGGCCCGCCGGGCCCGGGCCGGGCCTCCGGGTCTGCCGGGCCGGGCCTTGATTGTAAGGCCCGCTGTCCAGGGTTGCCACGGAGGTGATGTCGTAAATTCGCGGGGACAACAATCGCAGCGTTCACGAACAACCGAATTGTCGCAGTTTGCCAAAAAAATGAAGGAAGAAGGCAAAGCACAAACACCCGACCATGTTCGGCGTTCTTTTCTAGGCCTACGAGCAAAGCGTTCCGCGAATCCCGTGTCTGCCGTCGGGTAGCTCGTGGCTCTGTGGGCGTATGCTGGCCATGAGTCGTTCGACGAAAATTGCAAAACTGTACGGTTGAAACCGACGAGGGTGAAGAAAATGGGACCGGCGATACCCAGTCACTTCTGCCAGGCGGTCGCAAGGGCATCGCACGCGAATGCAGTGCACCTAAGAATATTCGAGCTCCTTGCATTGAAGATTAATAACGGCTTTTCTGGGCATAATCATGGGTAGAGGAGTCTAAGATTATGACACTAGCACAAGACCTATAATGGTAATTTCTGAATAATCTTATTCGAAGTTTTGGCCATTTTTCGATAAAGGTGCCTCAAATCGCTAGTTTTTGCCATAATTAGACTCGTTATGCCATGAACGAGTTCTTTCAACGCTGCTCCGTTAGCAGCCCTGCGTAGATCGAAATGGTAAACATGCGTCGTTGCTAGTCCTATCCATATCTAGCCCGTAAAAAAGAAGTTCTAGATGTGGTTGTTATCACAACCACGATCCCTCGAATTTTACAAGTTTTCGGCTTCTTTTTTCCATTTCTAGGATCGTCCCCCTTTGTAGTGAGACAAAAAGGAAGAACGATTCGTAATCAGCTCCTCAATGGCTTTCATTTGAGTTATGACTTAATGTTCCAGCAAGACATCAAAAAATTTCCGTGTTTAGGGGTCGCCCGTGCCAAGGCCATGGTCAATGGCGCCCACACGATGAACGCATCCTCGTTGACGCTCGCGGGGCTTAGTTTCACGTTCGGATTTTGGCATGGTATCCGGTTTTAAGTTTTGGCTTCTGACCGGATTTGGCTCCGGATAGAGGGGCGCCCAACCCCAATGTGCACCCAGAAATCGTGCTAGAATGAACTAAAGGGGTCCGGAAAGCGCCGGTTTTCTACGATGGGATCGGGCCCTTGGTTAGAAAGACTTTAGAGTTGCTTCCAACTAATGACCGACCCACAAAAAGCTCAAACCGCCATCAACGACAAAAGCAAACACTGGCATTGCTTTAAGCAGAGAACGTTACATGGCTTGCCGTTCCGAGCTGTGGCCGTCCTTCCGGCTAAGGGAGGAGAACCTCCTACCATCCTCCTAATGACGCAATGCAAAATTGACGTTATGTTCGGATTCCCGATGCATTAAATCCCAAAAGACCCACAGTGATCGTATTTTCTAAGGATCAACCAGGTTGGAGTATTTGTTTGGGGATGACCGCCTGCCTGACACTCTTAGCTTTCAGTTCGCCGCTGAACGGCCTGACAACCTTAATCTTATTGTCGCCACGGAGCCACGGCACATGCGCATGCCGGTTGGCACTGCATATTGAGGGGGGCTTGGCTTTAAAAATGACTGCGTATGGGGGAGGCAAAGTCTTAATTAAGTATTTAAATAAAACTTAAGTGACTCATTGGCATTTGATTAGCTTAGGTAGTTAAACGCTTCGTTCCCCCCTACGCAGTCAATTTTAAAGACATCTCTTGCAGTAATGTAGAATCTGATTCATCCAGACGTATTCACAACCCCCACGCCTCCAGCCCAGATAAGCGAACGACAGCCAGCAGCCGTCCCGCCGGAAGAATTCTCCCATCAGGCCGCCCAAGTTCAACTCCACGAAGTGTTGGCCATTTCGGACTTGACGAACTTCATATGCAAGCCGCTGTCCGTCTGTACTAGGGATCGTCTACAAAACCAAACCAAACCAACTTCTGTTTAGTTTGGTTTTGTTTCAGTTTGGTTTTGAGTTTGGTTTGTATAGGGATTTTCATAACCAAACCAAAGTAAATTTAGCAAAACCAAACTACCAGTTTGGTTTTGTTTAGTTTGGTTTTGTTTCACTTTTGTTTTGCTTTGGTTTTGTATATGGATTTTCATAACCAAACCAAGGTTATGAGAATTAAATCGCGAGAATAGCTCTCGTTTCCCCATACTTGCGCCGGGCGCCATGCGCTTTCTGAGCACATCGGCAACCAGCGGCCACTCGGAACAAATCTTCTCCGCTGCCAAGCTCGTCTACAATCGTCTGCGCACCCGCCTCGATCCGAAGCGTGCAGAAATGTTTATTTTCTTGCATCGTAATCTTCCCACCATCCGCTACCATTACTAAACAGTTGCCCTTTGTCTCCCATCATTCGTGCTTATTGCTTAGTCTTTCGGGTGCCTTATTCAGTTATCGCGTAATTGCCAGTCAGGTTCCTTCACTTTACTCATCTACGATCTGTAAGATAAGCCTTCCCTTTGGCGAGTAAAGATTTTCCACCCCAGTGCACGCTTTCATTTGCAAACATTTATACAATTTTGCAAAAGTCAGATAGGTTTTGCAACAGTACAGTTTTGCATAGCTTGTTTTTGCATTAGCTGCTTTGAGATAGCAAAACAGAAAGCAAAACAAAAGTACGCTTTTGTTTTGCTATTTTCATTTTTGTTATTTTAATTTTGTTTTGTTTCTACTTTGGTTTTGTTTAGTTTGGTTTTGTTTCAGTTTGGTTTTGAGTTTGGTTTTTGTATAGGTTCAGCCTACTTTGGTTTTGTTATTTTTTGTTTTGTTTTGTTCCTACTTCGGTTTTGTTTAGTTTGGTTTTGTTTCAGTTTGTTTTGAGTTTGGTTTTGTATAGGTCCAGCCGACCCCTAGTCTGTACTCCAGGCCCTCCATGTCTTTACAAGAAATGCAAGGCCGTCCGGATGCAAGAAATCCTGTGTAGATGGCAGGATATTAACGTCTCTATGCCATCATGAAGAAAAGGCTCTTATTGGGTTTCATGCAGCCGGTCAGAGTACTTCGGGCCAACCGGTTGAAAGATGACAACACTCGAACAGTCGTCGATTTCTTCAAAGAGCTCATCTTCGCGGCTCTAACAGAAACCGTCCGACTTTGCAAAAGTGGCATCCTGTTTTCACTTTCAAAAGCTTTGCTTCATATGTCGAGATTGGCGAGAGAGATCTCCGCCTAGCTGTGTGCAAGCGGTGCCTTGAGCCTACCTACCATGCGCTGCGAATGAACCCTTCTTAACCGTCGAGGTCCCATTCCACTGTACAGTTGGTGCTTATGCAAGGGCGCAACGAAGTAAAGCCAGCTTGCAGAATGCTTGGGACAAGATGCCGCGCTATTGAATCAGTCTGTCCATAAGAGAGTGCTCTGCCGTTCAGGGAAATGGGACAGTGCACCGCCGTCACCATCGATTTAGGATTTGGTTTTGTTCGGAAGAGGGGTCTTTAGAGGAAGTGCGCCAACTGTAGCCAGCGGTTTAGTACCTCTACCCGTACTACGCTGCAAGACTGGATCAATCAGGCCTGCTGTATGCAAGGGAACGAGGTTGCCTTACCATCTCATAGTGAAAATTACGTTTCTAAAGATGTTCATTTTCGTTAGCACCCCTGTCTGACGTCCTGCATGCGAATCCAGCGAAAGCCGGAGTAGGGCTTCTTCCCGCAAAATCCGCGCCACAAAAGTGGGACCTCTTGTTCGATATTCTCTTTGGAGTATGTACTTCCGCATACGTGTCCCGAAGCTGTTTTCACCGCCCAATGCTACGGTTTGTGCGCGTCGTATCGATTACCGCCATTACCGGCGTGCTTGAATGGAGGCGTTGAGCATAAATATGCTATTTTAACGTTATTTTAGGGATCTGAGGCCATTTTGACCCTTTTTTGGCCCATTTTAGGGTCCACCCCCCTGTCCCCCGACCTCCACCCCCCTATCCTGAAATCCTAAATACGGCCCTGCCCCCCACCCTATAATATTGCACGTGCAAAATCGAGTTTTAAGCGCGGTACAAAGCAAGTTTGAAGTACTTTATTAGCACTTTAAGCAAAAATCATTTAAAAGTGTTTGAAAAAAGGCCCGCCGCAGGCGATACCAACGAAATTTTAGGTCAAAATTTGCTTGCAAGAAACAGTGAAAATTTGCTCTAGCGCGGGTTCATTTTACCTAGTCGCTTGTGATTACGCAAT
>JNEY01000849.1:0-16436 GCA_020875895.1 Aphelenchus avenae
TCGTGAGGCGTAGCCAACCCAGGAACTACCTAAGGCTGCCTCGTATGGACCGTACGCGAAATGCGCGTCGTGTAATCGCAGCACGAAGGGAAATCGTTTACGTTATTTGCGGCAGCGTTGATAGCAAAGTCCAAGGGGTTCCGCACAACTGGACATTCAGCGACGAACGTGAACCAACGACAAATAGCAGCGCCTTTCTTGTATATGGGTAAAACTGTTGCATCTTCCGAAATAACATGTGTCGAATTTTTCGACCAACATGATAACCTTTCCTCAAAGTCCCGCTCAGCGTTAAATAACACCACGATCGTGTTGTCAGGATAGCTAAGATCGCAACCTCAGCAAACACACACCGGCATAGTTATGATAACCCTGGGATGTGCTCCTCGTCGAGGACGTACCTTGTAGAGTTGAGGAAATACGTTGACGAAACAACGGAGACGTGATAAGGCACTTTGGGTTCGCCTGATATTTCATCTTCCACCGGGGACTTCCGCCAGTTAGTATATATCACAGACAGTGTAAATATCAGTCCAATCAATATTATTGCCAATCTAGGCATTCTAAAGCTATGGGACAATGCAAATTATCATCATTGACGCACAGGAGCCTAAAAGAATGACTCAGTCAGCCAGAATCCCCGAGAGATAGAGGGAAAGGGACTTTCTCGATCCCCAAGGACCCTCACCGCCTCCGCATTTGTCGCTGCTATGCCAGCCATCAACATCTTACGGTTTTCTGCTGGCTCCCCATTTTCTACTGCTACTAGGTCTATTGGTAGTAAACCGCCATTCAAAAACACCTTTGTCGGACTGGGCTTCGGATTCCAGATTCCCCGTTTTTGTCCATTTGACGGCAACCCTGTACAACGGGCCGCGGCCCGGCCCGACCCGGCGGCCCGGACGGCCCAGAAGGGGCATATTTTTCGCTATTTTTGATCAATATTTCCACATATTTTCGGCAAATATGCACAAATTTTGCGGCTGAACGCACACAACATTGAATGAGAGGGAAAGTCCTTAACACTATATTTGCCAACCTTATGCTTGATATCATTCGATAGCCCTTCGAAAGCTGTTTAGATCCCAGGAAGGTCATTTCGGTCAACTTTCGTCACATCCATGGGTAGCCCTGAAAGTTGTGCCCCACGATGATGGGACTGGGCCATCCGCTTGTTAAGGGTATAGGGCAAGGAGGATACGCAAGGGTATGAGACAGGGTTTCCCTTAATCTTGTTATTGTTCGTATTCTTGTTTTGTTCTTGTTTCTCAGATTTGAACAATAACAGAGCTACCGATTTTGGGCTTCAAGGGAACAAGAACAACAACTGAAACTACTATTTGTTGTTCCACAAATTGTTCCACTTTTTACAAATCCTAGGGGGGACCAAGGGCAATCTTGTGGGCGCCGCCAGGCCTCCACCGAGGATCTTCCTTTCCTGTCTCCAGACAATAACAAGTTAGCCTCTGGTCCGCCCGAAAACGATGACTTCTATCACGACTTGGCTCTTTGCCTTGATTTCAATGGTTTTTCGTGCGTTTAAACAATGAAAGCACAGCGCATGCAGCATTATTTTGCCGTCTCTGAAGAACAAGAACAAAACAATGGAACTGGAACTAGGAGTAGGTTGTTCCGTGGCAACAATTCATGAGGAACAGGAACAAGGAACGACGGATTTTTGCCTCTTTGGGAACAGAACTAGAACAAAGAACTATCCAATAAGTGGAACAAATGGAAACCCTGGTAGGGGAATTTAGACCATTTAAACTTCGTCTAAAAGGTGATAACGCAAGCTGAAGCGTTTCCTCCTCCAACCTAACTTATCAGACTACTCAAATCATGTGCGGCCTTCGATCTCATAGTTCTGCGCAGTTCAGCGATGGGCGCATTCTGTGTGACCTTCCGTTAGTACACCACTAAGCATGCTGCTTGTAAAAACAAGTAAATTTCATACAAGAAAAACTTACGTGTTCTTTTTGACGAAGCCTGCAAAAGATATATTTTCGAGGTTGTATTTAGGTCGTTTGATTATGTGGGCACAACATCGCGATCGCTGGACTAACCACAAGGAACGACGAATATCGACTGAACAGTGCATTTTCAGCGGCGCTAAATGTTAGACGAAACCTTTTTATAACTGTTCTACTAACCAATTGCTTCGAAAGGCTGGTACGTGGGCGGGTGAATTGAAAGCGTATGCAAAATAGCGAACGCAGGGATGCCACTACGCACAGCGCACTATTTCCAGTAGCTGTAGCCGCGGGGAACATTTTTTTGTGTGCTGTACAGTAAATTGTGGATGACATCAAGACATGGCAATCACAAGACAGCTAGCCATAACTTACATACGTGCGTTTAATGACGCTTTGAACAGTTTAATGTTTTGCAACCCCTGGCCTTCCCTGAGCTACAAGGATCGCAACCTATCTCTTTACGACAGGGTCAAAGGTCAAAGGTGCCGAGACCCAAAAGTTAGTAATAGTCAGACTTTACTGTCCAATTCGCACGAGGCGTTGCGTCGGTTGCGGCAGCGTGGCTGGGGTGTATTGTAGTCTTGGCAGCTTGTCCATCACAGCAGCGACCGTTCGCATCATTTCCTGTGGAGCTGCTTTACTGGTCAGCACGATCGGACCTGTTGGCCCGAAATGGTTTGGTTTCCGGTTTCTGCGGCTGGTTGTCTCACGGATCCAGGCCGCTTCCGTAATTGATGGGGCAAGTGCTTGCTGCGCAGGCATTGGTGCTTCGTGACTGTGTCAGATTTCGTACTGGTGGTCCGAATGTGGATGGTGACACCTCGTGTGTGCGGCGGACGCGGTCGGACATCTGTGACGGCGACCAGGACGACGGCAGGAAAAGGGTCTTCTGTTGAAGCGATGTCAGCGTGGTGTGCGTGGTCGCATGTCGCTAGGACTCCTTGATCCGTCCGCAAGGCTTGACGGAAGCTGGACGTGGCTGGAGGAAGTGAGCGGCGAAAGCGGCGCAGTGGTGTCTAGTGGATTTGGATGCTTCCGCGCTTGCCGACTTGTTGTTGTGCGTCCCAACCAGGGGTCTCAAACTCCCCCGGAATTCCGGGGGTACCCCCTGATTTTGACCGTTTGCCCCCGGATTTTCATAGGTAAAATCCGGGGGTTAAATTCAGCTTTTTTGCCTCTGACTTAGATTGTCACGGCCTTGTTGTCCTTTTCAATTACGCGCCGCATCGCCTGCGGTGGGCTTTCCCTTTACGACAACTGGCGCTGTGTCCGCCTTTCGTAACTAAAATGTTCTTGGATATGTTGTAGTGCTTCAGCAAGTTTTTTTCCGTTTCTATATGTCAGGTCGCTATTTTGTGGAATGTGCCGACATGCACAACATTTTCTGCGCAGACCGCGATTTGTTGAAAACTGCACGTACGGCCGCGAAATACATCGCCTAATTGTTCATCGGCATTGTTACGAAACGTCAATAAAAAGCTTAAAGCGTTTAGGAAACATCGAGATAGATACCCCCGGAATTTTACCCTGACCCCCGGGTTTACCCCCGGAATTTCACTTGCCGGGCCCGGAATCGCGGTTTTGGAGTTGAGAGCCCTGGTCCCAACAAAGCGTGTCGGGTTTCAGTAGTGGTAGCCGATGTAGAGCTTCCGTTAAGCTTCCCCTGCTCGACCGTACGGCAGAAGTCTTGGTGAGGCATGTTGCGTCGTGACACATTGTACTCCCTAGCAGAGTATGCCGGGGCTTACTGGGTTCTGATGACTGGTACTCTCCGACAAGGTTTGCTTGTTCGCTGGTGCAGTTGGCGTGAAGTCTGCTGCAGCAGCGTGGGTGGAAGAACGACGCGGCGACCCCAAAGGGTGCCGACTGAAGACGTCAGGCGCAGAGTTGCTCCCATCGTGGTAACCGCTGCAGGATCGATGGTGGCAACTTTCACGGATCCTTCGATCATCGAGCCCAGGAGGGTTTGGATGACGTTGACGCCGGAGAGGAGTGTCGGCGCGTATTGATTAGGGATCGGCACCCGGCCGCCGGGTCCGGCGCCGTGACCGACCCGGAGCCGGTAATACCGCCCCGGGTATCGGACCGGGGGGGGGGGGAAGCCGGTGAAAAAAGGTGAAAAGGTGAACAAAGCCAAAATTTTGCCCGAAATGGCCAAAAATCGACCAAAAATTCATCAAAAGTAGACGATTTTGATAAGAAATACGGACTATTCCTAACGTGAAATGCCAGTGTTCACTTGATGTACCATATCTGGGTGGTCCCTACGTCAAAACTCCAAAGGGTCCCCTTTTGGTTTGCTATGTGAAGGCAAAATTGCCGAGAAACATGCAAAATTTTAGTGTTTCATAAGTATAGCCCATATGATCAACGCCTCTGAACGCCTAGAAAACATGTGTTCCCGCTAAGTCAATGTTTTCTCGTACCAAGTGGCCCCAACATCAAAACACGAAAGGGTCCCCCTCTGGTCAAGTTGAGCTTACCGAGATGAACAATTTTGTCTAAAAATGCATCAATTATAGGTTCTAGGTACCGTAAAACACTTCTGAAGATTGCTAATTGTTGAGATTTTATGCGTTCATAAACGTATGTATAGGTTCTAGGCTTTTTTTGCCTGAATTACCAGGTTTTCGACCGGTTTTTTTAAAGTGAAACAGGCTTTTACCCGGTCGGTTCACCGGTACCCCGGTGACACCGGGTCCGGCTACCGGACCGATCCCTAGTATTGATGCAGGAAGTGGGAAAGGAGATCCTGGAGTCGGTGTGCGCTCGTTCCTTCGCAGCGATAGGAGATCAGCTTGCTGGACCAAGGTTGTCCGGACCGATGGGACGATGCAATCGCATGCGGCGAACGCTACCAACGGGAGACGTCGGTGTTTAGTGGTAAGTACGGTGGACGTTGAGAATCTTTCGTCGGCTGTGTATAACGCGGACCCGAAAGTGTTGACGCACATTGGACGACCCATGCTGAGGCAGGTCCAGGCCGCACACTAACGTTGTCGTGGCGGGTTACGGTCACTGCCGAGTCAAAGAAGACAGTGACGCCTCGCAAAACCGCAGTCACACGATTCGCGGTGGTCACCTTGATGCATCCGAAGAGCATCATGCGTCTGTGGATGACAAGCAGACGGCGCCTACTAGGTGAGATAGCAGGGTGGAAGCGAGTGTCACTTCCGGCATCGACGTTGGAATGTCTCCGTAACCTTCACTGGATTCCGATGAAGATTTCTTTCTTTGATTTACATTGTTTCTTCTGCTCTACGGCATCGCAAGTCTTCACCTTGCGCTAACAACGTCCAGTGTCGCATGGTTGAACGACGACGATTATTTGGAAGTTTGGAAGCCGCTCATCTTGGCCGGTGCAACGTCAACCGACCACCCGCTCTTCTCGACCGTCACGTTCGTCCAAAGTCGCATGGTCCACGCCAGAGTCGGCGATAATCTGGTGGGAAAAGTCTGGGAGGATGTTCGTCATGGAGCCGGCAAGCCCTTGGTTGCCAGCCCATTGATTGCACTTGTCTCCCTGCAAATTACGCCCCTGTTCGCGGCCAGCATAAGACCGTCATCGAGGCCGCAGATCTGCTTGCCGTCAACTTCTACCCGCAGCAACGCGCCTTCGTCGACTCTGTCCAGCAAGTCATGTCCAGCTCATGCTCGTCGCCATGCATGCCGCCCACTACGCCGCAGTGCCGCATCGACACTCTCGTCTCGTCCGTTCCGTCCAGCTCGTCCTGCTGTCGCCGCCTGCGTCCGCTGAGCCTTCGTACCGCGACGTCTTCGCAAAGCTTCTCACTCTTCAGGACTAGCCTCATCTGCGCGCCACCGTTCTCGGCCGCAGCGTCTTAAAATCGGTTTTTTCGACCGCGGTCCGGATCGTCGCTTCGTCGATAAGCTTAGGAAGTGGTGCGATTCCGGTCGCGCCCTCCTCCGACAGCACCTCCGGAAGGTCGCTGCGCTGCGCCCTCTTAAAGTGTTCCAGCGGCCGGCCCAGCCGCAGCCGCCGCAGCTGTCAGTGCGCTCGCAGGTCTTCAAAGCCAAGCCGTCGCCGCAGCGCAAGCGTCCCTACCAGCCATCCCCGTCCCAGCGGCCACCGCAGAAGCCGCACTAGCTCCACAAGCAGTCGCGCCACCAGTGAGCCGCTTCGCATCCTCGCTATGTAACCTGTACCATCCTGTGCCGCTGTTGCAAATTATCGTTATCTAAAGTGTATGGAACCACTTTGTCGTTGTTGGGCCATGTACTCTGTAGTCTATGCGGTTAACGTGTCTTCTGGGCTCCGTTCGTGCGCATCGCTAGCCCATTAACTTCGCTTCCGTCCTAGCCAAACACATGCTTCCAATAACGGTTGCCCTGCTAGCCTTTGGTCCAGCCTTAGTGCAGCGAAATAAAGTGTTTTACTAAAAGATCCGCCGCCTTGAGTAAGCGCCAAGCCCAGCACAGGATTTACGAAATGGTACACAGAAAACGCGTAAAGGCCCGTCCAAGATAGGAGACGCCCATGGCGCAGCATACGATGGACATTCCAATCGGTGGGCATCTCGCTCGTCGCCTTCGTAGCCTTCGCCACCAGTCTTCAACTTCGCCAACCGCCGCAGATACTTCGCCACTTCCCGCAATCGGTGACTCGTTCTACAATGATATCGACATCATGCGCCGTCCGCACAACGTCAGTCGCCGCGGACATCGATTTCGCCGAAGGGCAGCAGCCGCCCATTCAATGCCAAGCCTCTGACGACATCGGCTTCGGCCGGAGTGGAGTAGTCGCCGCTATGCAGATTTCCCGCCTATATTATACCTCACTTCATTGTATCTAGAGTTAGTGTCGCGTCAGTTTACGCATAAAGATCTGTCGAATTTTGGGGTTTACCCAAGTGAGTTAGCTACTTGCGTCGGTGTCGCCGATTGACGGTGCTAAACGTGATGCATCCCGATGCTGTGTGGAGCAGTCCGATGAATGGACTCGTTCGACGTTCCCCAAAATATTCGTCCGGCAACGCGTTCTCCGCTACGGTTATGAGTTTGGCTGATTCTTCGAATTGATGTACGTCCGGCCCTTAATGGGACTCTGCAAAGCTGTCCTCACACGGTGTCTGAGTCGGGCGGACGGCGTCATTCAGTTGGTCTTGTCGAAATCCTCGACCAGTCTCTTGCCACTAGGACGCTCACTCCGCAGAATAGGAGTTTGCATATGTGGAAAACCGCGAGCAGTTTTCCAAATTTTTTCTTACTGTTGCTGTTGTAGTTTACCGAGCTGTCTACGTTCCCGACGTGCATAATACGTCAAATCTGCCTCCAGGCTCAACTTACGAATTCCGAATAGAGGCCTGAATTGCGACATTCCGAATGCATTTCGAGGCCTGCCGCCAGGCCCCGACCAACGAAATTTTCACTGTATTTGTGACTTTTCGCCTCAAGTTTCATGCGGCGAACCTGGTTGGCCCCAGTCTGAAAGTTGTTATGGGACCGGGACCGGGTGAAGACGGCGACAGCGGCGGGACCCAAATCCAAACCCTCGGATTCCGTGACCGGAGGGCGGGATCCCCCAACCCTGCTAGGACGGTGACACATGTCTCGCCGAGCACGAACTTGTGGCAAAACATATTTTAGATTATTAAGGGTTAAACGACACCAACGAAATTTTAGTCGAAAATTTAACAAATTCTGTGAAAATTTCCTCGGTCGGCGCCTAGCGGCGGGCCTCGAAATGCATTCGGAATGTCGCAATTCAGGCCTCTATTCGGAATCCGGAAGTCGGAATGACCCCTCTCTATTCGGAATTCGGAACTAAAAGAGGTCCGAGTTCGGTATGCGGAATTCCGAGACACCCCTGAGGTGCACTTTCGTAAGTAATATGACCCATTGATTTATTATATCCTCGGGCATATAAACTTCGTTACACATTCTTCATCAAAGATGTTAAGCAAATAAATAACGTAAAAATTTGTACATAGGATTATCTGGCACTTCAATATTCAGCAGTAAATAACGTCCGCTCCGAAGAAATTGGGGGAAAAAGGTCATGAACGCAGAACCAGTGCCAGACCAGCTCGTCTCGAAAGACCGCTGGAACCTCTGTACATGGACAGTAATGTCGTCGCCAGCAGCAGGACGTCGCGATGCGGACCAGTGAGCCTCTACGTCTCCACGCCATCCCGTAACATCTTCTCGTCGGGCGCAGAGTGCGGAAAACCTCGAGCGGTTTTCCAAATTTTTTCTTATTGCTGCTGTTGTAGTTTACCGACGTGACTACGTTTCCGACGTGCATACGTCAAGTCTGCCTCCAGGCGTGCACTCTTACCGACGTGTCTACGTTCCTGTCGTGCGTGCATACGTCAGCTCTGTCTCCCGACTTGCTCTCGTCACTGACGTATATACGTTGTACTTAATGGGCATAACGCCAATGGTCTCGACTGGACTTCTACGATGTCGATTACTTGCTGTTGTAGGATTATCGGATCCACATGCGTTGAACTTTGTTACTTTGCGACCAGTTAATTGCGTACTTATAAAGTTGAGTTCGTTGATTAGCAGCAGCGTACAAGGACTTTATTGAAACCGTAAATCCACTGGACAACCGACCCGAATCCAATGCGGATTTCGTTAGTGGGGGCTCGCCACCATATACTGCATGCACGACCAATTTTAGCGAAAGCTAACGACCAGTCATTCGTCCGTCATCGGGCACTGCAGTCACCATTTTCTGCAAACGGGAGGACGAATTCTTCGACGAATTCGACTCGCAAAAGTAAGCCCAGGCCAGTGAAATTCGGTGAAGAATTTCTGTCCAGGCACACGCTCTTCCGTCAACAGGGGCCTACGCCAGGGATCGCCAGAGCATGCCGCTACAGATCAGCAAGGCAAACCCACCTGACAAAAAGGTGGGTTAATATGCAAGGCCGGAACTCGGCTCCATGACTTCGCTTCCACCTGTGGGCCACTACGATGTCGTCTACAAGAACCTCGTCCCTGACCTACCCTACCCTAACCTACCCTGACCTAGCCATCCTCATGGCTTATGACCAGAGAGACAGCTGGGCACTAACGCTGACCGTGGATGCAGACGAGACCATCAACCAAGCCAAGTTGGACTACCTAAAGGAGCACATCACGGCACTAGAGGAAGAGTTCTTGTTCCTCTACAAGGCCACTACCGAGCTCAGAACGACCGGCACTAACTGGATGATCGACACATCAACGAATCCTACCGACGTGAAGACGACGTAACGTGCAACGTACAACATAATGCGTAGCTGCACTCAAGGGCAACGCCCGAGACAAGATCGCGATGTTCAGCGATGAGACCGACAAGTTGAAATCACTCTACCGCACTGCGAAAAGCATTCTACTGCAGACGGGAGGTGCAGACGCGGCTCTAGCAGTACGTCGTTCCCTAACGCTACGGGAGCCTTCGGCGCGCACTCGTCGGCCAACAACCAGAAACCTAAACGCGACGCATTCAACACGGTATTTAACGCCTCGGATGACAGCTGTGGAGACGGTTCCGAACCGGACCACGCTTACACAAGTGCTTTCTTCAAGAACGGTGGCATCAACCAGGTTCTTGCTGACACCACGACCAGTGCCAAGGCGCTCAAGATCACTGGCCAAGTGACTGACCATTTCAACGGCGACATGACCCACTGGCCGCTGTTCAGAATACTGTTCGTCAAGCTGGCCCACAGACCAGGCAACGTCACAGACGACCTCGCACGCTTATACTTCCTGCTGTCACAGCCTGGTGCAGAGGCTATGAAGAGGGTCAGCGATACACCACCCGTACAAGGCTGCTACCAGCATGCCGCGGACAGATTGAGAAGAAATAGGAAAATGAAAGAGAGCTCTACCCGGTTGCAGCGCCCATGAGTTAGCCGAGTTCGTCAAGGTCGCAACCAACTGCCTGTTCGGTATTGCCAGCCTTCGAAGAGCCGACACCACTGGCCGCTCGCTGGAAGAACTTGAGGATAAGCTTCAACCGGACCCTCGCAGAGTGGTCGTCCGGCGACGAAGCCGCGACACACTATGGGACATCGTCAAGCTCGAGGCCTACCTACTTGAAGATGACGACATTCTTCGAGCCACCGATGGTGACAAGAGTTACCCGCCCGGTGCAGATGCAACCAAAGCCAGGACAGCAGCAGCCTTCAATCCACGGAACAATGGTGCTGCTCGTTCGAACACGCGTCCAAATAATAAAGTGCGACACCAATTATCTTTACTGCCCTTCTTGCGATCACTGGGGATCCAACAGCAACAAGTTCGCCACCATCAGCGAGCCGTCATCAGACTCCGAAGAAGAGGACACTGTTCCAGACCAGAACGACGAAGGTTCCGAAGATTTCGAGAACGATCCGAAGGACGCTCAGACGAACAGTACTGACACCTATGCCATTCTCAGCAACAAGGAAAACGGCACACACAGAACCACGCTCCTGGAATGCGTTAGGGTGACCGTTGGCCATCTGAGAATCAGCAGTGCGAAACAGTGCTGTTGCTCGACAGCGCATCGGACCACACATACTTCAGGCAGTCGCTTTGCGAGAAGCTACACCTGTCCAACTTAGGGCCAACGAAGCTGAGCGTCGCTACCTTCGTGTTTTCAGACGAGATTCTCGTGAACACATTCATCACGCAGCTGCTCGGAAGGAAGGAAGGAGTACAACGGAAGGACCATATGCATTAAGGCTCCGGTAATGCCAGACCAGTTCACTGAATGCGTACCGCGTTCGTCAGCCCAGAACATATCAAAGAGCTCCGCCAGGGCTCTTGTGCAGTGTGCCCATCGACCGAGACTCCCGAAATCCACGTCGGACGTGACCTGCGTCACCTTTAGAGTGGTGGACGAACAAAAACCCTTACCGAGTGGGTTACTGTTAGCCCACACGAACGTCGGGGATGCGCTCATTGGAAGAAATGGGTGTCGAACCGCCAAGTCACCTAGACGAAGATGACGCAGTGCATCAGCGGATTCGCGACAGCATCCGTTGGGTAGACGGTCGTTACGAAGTCAGCTTACCCTGGCGTACGTCAGACGGGCGGCCTCCATCCAACGAAGATCTGGCAGACAATTTCAAGTACGCGTTCGCTTGACTATGAGCTCTGGCCAAACACTGGGCAAGGAGAATCTTCTCGCGAAGTACGATAAGATCTTCAAGGACTACCTCGAAAGCGGTATCATCTCCGTATTCACCGGTCGTATTCTTCGGTCGGTCGATTCACCCTATTCACCGTATTCCATCACCGGTCGTCCGTCGCTCTATCTAAGTCACCATGTTGTTATCAAGCGCAGTTCGACAACGACCAAATCCAGACCAGTGTTCAACGGCAACGCTAAGCCGGACAAGCCAGCCCGTCGAAGGACGACATGTTGCAGAAGGGACCAGTATTACTGAATCCCATCACCTCCGTGTTGCTCAGCTCGCGGATGGCACCGTACGTCCTCTCTTCGGACATCGCCAAGGTCTTCCTCCAGGTAGCGTTACGTGCAGACGACATGCGATTCTAATGCTTCCTTTGTGTATGATATCACTAAGCCAGCCAAGGGAGACAACTTGGTCATCTACTGCTTCGATCGTGTCATCTTCGGTCTCCGCCCGTCACCTGTTCTGCCCGCTGTCGTCATCGAGAAGCACACGAAGAGATAGACACGCCGCTCTCTCGCGAGATCTTGACAAACTCCTGCGTAAACAACATTAAATTAACTGTGGACGATCTCCAGGAAGCTCGCGCCAAATATGCGGAGTCCAAACGCATACTCGCCAACGTGGGAACGACCAAGAATTCAATCAGTCGCTACCGACTGAAGACCAGGCACACTTCGAAGGCTTTAAGCAACTCGGCATCAACTGGGACTTGAATTCGGATATCTGGGTCTTCGACTCCATAGTCGGCATCTTCGGCGATAACTGGACCCCAAAACCGAAGAAATGTCGCAAGAGGGCCACCAACGAGACCAGTTTGACACGTTGAAAGCCCACAAAGCGGATGATGTTGTCGACCAAGCTAAGCAGATTCGTCTCGCTCGGACTAGCGAATCCAGCCATACTCCCTGCGAGACTCTCAGTCCAGGCCGCCTGCAAGGAGAAATACGGCTGGGATGACCCAGTCGACAAGGCCCTCGTCGAGCAGTGGAATAAAGCTGGCAACAGCTGCACCAGTACCGTGATTCACGTATCTACGCTTATCAAGCCAAAAACCAGTGAAGTCGTAGAGATGACGTCTTTTGTGACGCCAGCGGGCATAGCTATAGCGCGTGCGCCTATCTCGCCGTCCTACATTCAGACGCAAGTCGCTCAACTCACCATGTCTTCTCGCGGAGACGACTGAAGCCTCTGAACGCTAATCTGACAATTCCACAGCTCGAACTCATGGCTGGTGTTCTTGGAGCTCGTCTCATCGACTTCCTGCAGAAGCAATTGACCACCAAGGCCCCAGGGTGCACACGGATAGTCAAGTCGTGCTCTTCTGGATCAAATCCCAGGAGAGGCAACCTGTTTTTGTGGAGACCGGCTGAAGGAGATACGCATGCACACAGACCTTCACACCATCGTCCTTCGATACGCGACAACAGAGCTCAATCCGGCCGACGTGCTCTCACGTGGCATCCGAGCGGACCAGCTTCAAAACCATGATCTTTGGTGGCATAGTCCACACTCCTCACGGTGTCAGATGCCTCGCTATGGACACCTCAGCCTGAGGTTGGCGAGCACCAGGATGTAGACCAGCCTCTGGACCAGATGGTCGAACGGGAGATCGTCATGAATGTCTCTGCACGACAACGCACACTCGATTATTTCGTGGACCCAGCAAAGTTCAATGAATGGAGCAAGCTCCTCGACCAGACACGTGGCTGCCTCTTTCGAGTTGTCACAATACTTCGAGCCGCGGCTGTAATTCGGGACACACTATACATCGTGCCAGCACCTCTCCATCCATCGTCGGAGACACCTAGTTGTTCAAGCCGAACGACCAGAACAGTCTCATGGACCTTCAGACGACTGAGAGGCTGATTCTCAAAATCAGTCAGTCCCTATATCCTCCGACATCGGAGGAAACGCGTCAGCCACGACTTAGCTGTGACCAGGAAGGATTGATTCGGGCGAACAGTCCAATCGGACAGTCGGACCACGGCGTACAACCCAATCCTCTTGCCGCTCAAGGGCCGAGTGACCGCGCTCTTGATACACTTTTACCACGATTCCGGACGGCATTCGGGTACCAACGCCATCCTCGCCAGCGTTCGGAGACGATTCTGGTTCACGTCAAACAGACGTGCAGTCCAGACGGCGGTACGACAACTATGGCGCGAGTGCGCCATTTGGAATACCAAGCCGTTGCAGATTCCTGATTGGCCCTCTCTATCCGAGTCTCGCGTCAACAAGTACAAGCCGTTCAGCCATATCGGGCTCGACAACTTCGGCAGTTACATAGTCAAGGAAACCCACGCCATGCAGACGGTTCACAAGAAAGCCTGGGTTTTCATCGTCAGATGCCTCACGACCCGCTGCATTTGGATGGACGTGGTCCTCGACCGAAGTGCGGAGAGCTTCATCAACGCTTTCAAGTGTCACATGGCTCAAAATGGGACACCCTTCAGCGTAATATGCGAATGCCACGAACTTCGTCGCGGGCGAATAAGCGCTAAAGAGAGTTTCCAACCATGGCCGATCAGCCGTGTCCGCCGAGAACCTGCGGAGGTCTCTCCGCCAGATTGTTAAGGGACGACATCTGAAGGACTACATGGACCAGCCTAACGATGACGCTTCAGACTTGACCAGTATGCCCACCGTGGAATTCAAGACATTGAGGCCGGACAAGACGGCCAGTAATAAGCGGCCGAAAGGCCAGACCGCACACGCACTTATCGGCCAGTACGTCTTGGCCAAAGACGATAGTGCTCCACAGTTCAAGTGGAAGCGAGCCGAAATTCTAGATCTAATCGAGTCCAGCGATGGAGTCACCCGTACCGCCACAATTCGCTTTCCAACCGCCAGCGTCTCGCGTCGAGCCATCAATCACCTCTATCCCGGAGAAGCGGAGATGGAGCCTGTCCAGCCGACCACTAGAGCAACATTCAACTTTTGTCGAGTAACTCACATGGTTTCAGATTTTACCGAAATGCCGACCAGTGACCAGCAACCTGCCGAAAGTCAGGACCAAGCGTTCCGCGCGACCAGCTGCGACCAGCTCGTGGGGATGACCGTCATGGCGAGTCACAGCGAACCCTCTCCCGTCCGGACCGTCTCGTCTTGCGCAGAACCAGTGCCAGACCAGATCGTCTCGAAAGACCGATGGAACCTCTGTACGTGGACAGTAATGTGGTCACCAGCAGCAGGACGTCGCGGTGCGGACCAGTGAGCCCCTACGTCTCCACGCCATCCCGTAACATCTTCTCGTCGGGCGCAGAGTGCGGAAAACCTCGAGCGGTTTTCCAAATTTTTTCTTATTGCTGCTGTTGTAGTTTACCGACGTGACTACGTTCCCGACGTGCGTGCATACGTCACCTCCGTCTGCCGACGTGCTCTCGTCACTGACGTGTATTCGTTGTACTTAATGGGCATAACGCCAATGGTCTCGACTGGACTTCTACGGTGTCGATTACTTGCTGTTGTAGGATTATCGGATCCACATGCGTTGAACTTCTCGTTACTTTGCGACCAGTTAATTGCGCACTTATAAAGTTGAGTTCGTTGATTAGCAGCAGCGTACAAGGACTTTATTGAAACCGTAAATCCACTGGGCAACCGACCCGAATCCAATGCGGATTTCGTTAGCATGCAAGACTGTTAATATGACGCATCTGAGTTTCCCAAACCGGAGTTTCTGCAGCCGTCGGGTTGACGATGGTTGACAGGAACGTGTTTGCTGCCCGAGCCGTACGTGTGCACGAAGGGCCATTGCGTGGGCGCGTGAACGGTGACGCTGCGAGGTGGGTCGGCCGTGCGAGCTGCATTCTGTTCCGAAGGCTGCAGTATCACGCGCGTCGCCGGTTTATAGCCGACTGGAGCAGAAGAATAAGGAGGAAACGTGGCTGGTAGCAGCACAGTGTACCGCTCCCGGGAAGATCACCGAATCCTCGATGAAAGTATCACGTTGAAAGGTTGTCAAGATGCGTTGCGGCGGGTAAAGCCGGGCTTGAGGATGTGTTAATCTTGTTACGTCGACCGCAAGTTTTATCGTACATCCTCTTCGTGGGTCCGCGTCGGTGAAGATGACGAAAGCACTGCTTGGCCCCGCAAGTACGGACCTCGTAAGCGTTCAGGTAACTTCAAGCAAGTGGAGTCGATGTCTGGGTGTCGAATATCCTCTCTAATTGATGTGGTTGATTGGTTGTTGTAGACCTGCCGGCAGTTTCTTGAGATGTCGGCAGACGTCGACGATAAAACAGCCAAAATGAAGCTGAGTGTGCCCTGATTGTTTCGAAGTTCTGCTGGCCTAGCCTCGAATGACGTGGTACTAGAGGGTCGAAGAGTCCAGCAATGGCTAGAGGCCGCTCGCTTAGAGGTTAGCTTAGGTTAGCTACTCCTAAACTACGGTTAGGCTTCCGGTCCTCTAAAGTAGACTAATGGTAGCTACACTAGCGGTGTAGCTGGATGTTAATCGTCATTGTTTGAATTTTGGCGCGAAGAATCGTCTGCGATTGCCGGTGGTGGCTGCTGGTGCTGCTCCCAAGAGCCCATGGCCGAATGGACTCCCGCGGGCCGAAGCGACCGAAGAGACGACAGAGAGGCCCCCCCAAGAGTGGCCGCCGCACAAGAAAACAACCGGAATTGTTTCCTTGTGAATTTGGTTCACCGCACAGCTAAACAAATATGAGGTTGTTTGTAGTTTTTATGCTCTACCCAACGATATGTGCTTGAGCTTTATGAAACATACGGTGCAGGTGCACAGGGGTATCTCGCAATTAAAATTTTCTATTCGGAATTCGGAATGAGCCCTCTCTATTCGGAATTCGGAACTGAAAAAAGTCGGAATTCGGAATAAGTATTGGAATGACCGATTACGCTTTATTCTCGTTATCCGAAGGCGTTCATAGGCAGGTTATGGTGACAGACAAGAAGCTTGTCGACATTCTCAACAAGAATTTTCTTGCACAGGTAGTTAACAATGTACCCGGCGAAGTGGCCCGCCGCCAGGCGCCGACCAACGAAATTTTCACTGTATTTGTGACTTTTCGCCTCAAGATTCCTGGTTGGCCCCAGTCTGAAAGTTGTTATGGGACCGGGACCGGGTGAAGACGGCGACAGCGGCGGGACCCAAATCCAAACCCTCGGATTCCGTGACCGGAGGGCGGGATCCCCCAACCCTGCTAGGACGGTGACACATGTCTCGCCGAGCACGAACTTGTGGCAAAACATATTTTAGATTATTAAGGGTTAAACGACACCAACGAAATTTTAGTCGAAAATTTAACAAATTCTGTGAAAATTTCCTCGGTCGGCGCCTAGCGGCGGGCCTCGAAAAGCA